>JBCEWB010000010.1:437185-447243 GCA_039654565.1 Peronia peronii | reverse complement strand
AAAATGTCTTAAAATTAAGACGACTGTCCACCGGCAACTAATCAAATACATAAAAAAAAGTTGAAAAACAATATGAATAATTTTAATTTGAGTTAATAAAATAGACTAATACCTCTAGCCAAATTTTCGAGCCCACTTGGTTCTTCGTCGGGGCAATAATGAAAACAAATAAAATATTGATAACATTTTGATGTTAGAGAGTTACCTTTGCACTGGACTAGACCTCGCTGTTGGATTTGTATGATTATATTATAAAAATCAATTTGGTGCCATCGAGCTGACTTTACATACAACTACTTCTTGGACTGTTTTCTAATTATAAATTAACGAGGTCTTATAGACGTCATTTTTTATGTCAACGCTTTGACTTTGTACTGAGCTGGATTTCGTTCTTAAATTTTTTCAGAACCATAAAAGTCATTTATTATGCCAAGGCTTTTCCCTGAGCTAGTTGTAAAAATATTGTATAATTATATCATAGAAGTTATGTTTATATCTTAAAACTGTCCACTGTGTTGGATTTTGTATAATCTGCAGATAAATCACCATCTTTACATCAGAATTCCTAGATCACGATTGTTTGTGGTGATGAACAGATTTGGAACATAAACTTAATTAAACAAGTTGACGGGGCTGTTAAAGATCTCCAAGAGAGGAAAAATGGCATCCCATAACAAAGATTCGAATATCGAATGTTTCTTTTGTGAAAAAAAAAAGAAACGAACAAAAAATATCCATACTTTACTTTTTGTTATGTGATTATTACGAAAAGGCAATTCTCAAACTGTTTTGGTAGTCAAGTGCGTTGGTTTCAAAGATAATTCAAGTTATACATAAAACTTAATAGATAAAGCAATGGAAAAGTATCAGATAGTGCAAGAACAGTATACCATTCCTACTGGGCGAGACTGTAACAACGCTCGATGTCTGTCTTTCATTGTGAAGGCCATCTCTTTAGTTAGATCATGTCTCTTTGTTTAAATCAGGCCTCTCTCTCTCTCTCTCTCTCTCTCTCTCTCTCTCTCTCTCTATCTCTCTCTGTCTTGTTCTTTTTGCCTCATGTATAGTCTGGATGAGTCAGTAACGGATATTCTATTAATAGCCACCCAGGTCTTGTGAGCAAATAAAAGCTTGTGCATTATTTATCAAGTCGCATGAAAGCCTTGAGTAGTGCAAGAGCTGACGTCCACGGTTGCTCAACGGAAAATCTTTTGTACGAAAGTGCAGTTATCGTTGCGTCAAGAAAATCGACAAACTTAACCCTTTAGATCTGTTATAACATTGAAAACAAACTTTACTTCAAATCCCTCTTTGATTTTAGCAAATTTTAGCCAAATCTGCTGCTTAATTAAACTGTATTTCGTCTTCGAGTCCATAAATATTGCATCATGTAGAATATCTATGAATGATGGTTGTGTTTGATATTAAGTCAAGATTATGAATTGCTCGTGTACTGCGCTGGATTCAGATGGAATTTTTTCATTTATAAAACTGCTCCTGACTGTTCTGTATAATGCACCTGGAGAACTGTACATAGCAGTGATATCTAGCGGAAGCTGTTATGCAGGGGAGGACATTGCAACAACGTTTTGAAGCTTATATTTGTATGCATCATAATCTCGACACAGTGGGCTGTGGTGGATTAAAGTCTAGCGCTCATGGTATTCGCTTTGGAAAAAAAAAAAAGACAAATCAAATTTTACAGTAGATAAAGGTTCATTGTAAAGGTGGCAATTGCATCAACATACAGAAAAAGAATCACGGAGTTTAACAATTAATCCGCTCGAGTAAAACTGCCTAAATATGAAAGGAGCAAAACCTCACACTAGGACGCACCTTAAAAGAATCCGATAGCGTTTTTGCGGCTGAGATAACTTCCCGCTGGAGGTTGAAAAGCGAAATATATACCGATCTTGCGACCAAACTTTAGTTATTATTTTCCTTTGCAGACAGTGTTATCACAGGACTGGATTTGAATTCTGGAAGTCAGAAAACTTCATGTTATCGAGAATGTAATGCTGTTTTTATAATTTGAAAACAAGCTAGTATTACTACAATTTGACGTACACAGTAATATGCAGAAATATACATTGGTTCACATGTGTTCAAGGTGAATTATCACAGCTGCTAAAGTATTCAATGATAGAATTAGAAATGGAATAAATTAATCGGTGAAATCACTGTATGAAAGGAGCATAAAAAAATTGTGTTACTTGTGAAATCGAATTCTAAGACACAAATGCTAAATTAAATTCAAAATTCAATGTTAAAAATTAAACAAAAACAGTTAGAAACAAAAGAGGTTAATATTTACCTTTATTGTTATGGCCTTATGTTAAAATGTCGCACCGTAAGCAAGACTTGGAACTGTGTGATATAATGTATACTGAACAAAGTCAGCACAGAACGTATTGAAAAAACACCGATCGATTTTCTTTCTGTCTCAGCATCGATACAATAATATCGGCGGTAAACAAAACACATTAAAAAATAGGTCAATGCCATATTCTTTAACTGACTCAATTAACTGAAAAATCGAAGCATGTTTGGTATCGATTTATAGATTTGAAATGGGGGAGAGAACTCGTGTAGCACTCCTGGTGCTTCTAGGACTTGGCAAAGGGGAAAAACTCTCTGTTTCTGGTGATGAGGAGTAACACTATAGAAAGCTTCTAACTTAATGAATAAGGCCTGTCGCTGGCCTTCACTGCTTTTCGGTCTCTAGTTCGATTGTTTAGAAATACTGTCGTTGCAACTGTATGTTTTTTTTTTTCCTGGAGTGATGGATGGATTTATCCTGACCTACAGGGAAATGGTGTTTCAATATAGAAAACCATTGTTGTTGTTGTTGTTGTTGTTGTTGTTGTTGTTGTTGTTTTTCCTTTTAAAGGTTAATTCACTTCTGATGTTGAGGTTTACGTATACTGTAATAATGATAATCGCTTCCCGGAAATTGGTTTTTATATTTAAGTAAGAGTGTGTGTTGAGTGTGTGAAGTGAAATTGGAAGAACCATCAACCTCTGGGAGAGAATGTCCTCATGACAATTAAACTTCAATTAATGGATTTAGTTTTCTCTTTGTTTGTTCGTTCGTTTGTTTGTTTGTTTAATTTCATTACTTCAGATGATGAATGGTACATTCTGCAATATATTAGCAGAAGTTATCTTTTGTTCGTTTGTTTACTGTTATGTTCAAATCAAGAATTGGACTTGTTCTGCATTGGATTTTATTAAGATATTATAATTTATAACTTTTTTAAAAGACTGTTCATTATCCGTTTAACTGGTGATTTATACACAACAGTGGTACCTGAATGAGGCCATTATGTAGACCAAGAGAATGCAACAGATCTATTTCGGTAGTGAGTGTTGTCTGTAGAAACGACACTAGCGCAGTTGTTAAGAAAAAGTGAGACGTGCAGAACTGTACAATTACTGCGCATAAGTTAGTAATACACAGTGCAAGTCTGGTTAAACTGCAAGTGAATTTACAATTCCATTATGAGTCAAGTTGTCTATGCAAATGGATTGATTTCATCAGCATCAATGAGAAATTCAGTTTCCGATCACGCCCACAAATGATTGGCATTCAAGGAACATCTCTCAGCCAATCGCGTCGACGGTTCACCCCACTGACAGGTAGGCAAAAGAACTAAAGACCAATCGACTTGCGGCCCTCAAAAGAGACTCAGCCAATCAGGGCTGAGCTACGTCCGACCAGCAGCCAATCACAGGCTGTGAATTTCCTTTGAAGGGCTGGAAGCTTTAATGGAGTTGGATGAGAATACATCCCAAAATCGTCAAACTCAAAGTCCGACTTGTAGGGACGGATATGCATCATTTGTCGGAGTAAGTACTTATGTATTCATATGTGTTTGTTTTCATTTTATGTCGCTTTTGTTAGTGCTGTATTTATACAATGTGCACTCGTGTAACATTGGCTTGAGTGAGCAACGAGGAATGTCCTCATCTAGAACTTTTTCCCCATCTCTTCTGCCCTTTGGCTATATGTATTCATTTGTTTATATTTGTTTGTTTGTTGATGTTATTTGTTTGTTTGTTTGTTTGTTTATTTTCTCTCTCTCATCCGAACATATCTCTGTCCTTATTTTTACAATCTTCCCATGTGAAATCATTTATTTTCAGTGCTGTGCATTTGACTCATCATGGGTGCATGTATTACATAACAGTGCTTGTATAAGACAATATAAATAACAACACAAGTTCATCCATATAACATTGACAGCATTTCCTTACGTATAAATATCGGGCTTTCTCGATAACAGAACTACCGCGGCTTTTAAGTCCCGCAGACATTTTTTTCCCCACAAAATGGAAACAGCTTGTAAACCTTCAACAAGTCAGGTCTTAAGATTTTTTTTTTATTTACTTATTTTATTTTATTTATTTATGTATGATTTTTTTTTTCTTCATATTGCCATAGCGGCACTTTATCATGTTTTATTTGTATTGTTATTTTCGTTGTTGTTTTTATAATTGTTGTTGTTATTCTCGTCGTTGTTAGATTCGTCGTTGTTGTTGTTATTGTTTATGTTGTTATGTTGTTGTTGTTGTTCTTGTTGCTGCTGTTGCTGCAGTTGCTGCTGACCACTGCCTTTTTTTTCTACTAGATATATTATGAGTTTGTTTATGCGTAATCAGGTAATGTACTGATCATATTAGATTTACTTTGGGACATTATATCCCAAAGTAGAGCGCTTCCGTATCCTACAACTAAATATTGAAGACCAATTACTGAATCTATACCCATAATGTCCAACATTGTCTCAGACACGACAGGAGTGCCGTACAGATGTGACATCTCACTCTTATTTTACTTCTCTCGTCTAAAGAGAATGAACGCAATACATAGAAAAAATAGAAGCAAGTCCTGACACCTGTTTGCTTTATGAGTACATTGGAGTCATTTCTTTCTCGTGCGTGAGCGCTTTTGTTCCATGTTGCTCTGTCAGTGAGCCATGATTAGACTGGCATCGGAAATAAACCGCCCGCAGATGCAGGACATGTTTTTTGTGCATGTTCTGATGACTGGAGGGTGAATCGGGTTGCTGGTTGATTGCTCGTGGTATTTCTGGCTCTCCTGCTGTCGAGGAACAGATGGGAGGGGGGGGGGTGGAGTTGTTGAAGGAAGGAGTGAGTGAGTAGGGAAGGGAGGGAGTGGATGAGCGAGGGAGGAAGTGATTGAGTGAGTAAGAGAGGGAGGAGGGAAGGAGATGCGCAAGGAAGTGAGTGGTGAAGTGAGGAAGGGAGAGAGAGAGAAGAGAGGTGAATGGAGGGATGGGGTAAGTAAGTAGGGAGTGAGTAAGTGAGTAAGTGAGTGAGTGAGTGAGTGAGTGAGTGACTGAGTGAGTGAGTGGGTGATCCAGTGAGTGACTCAGTCAGTGAATCAGTGAGTCAGTGAGTGAGTGAGTCAATGTGTCAATGAGTTAGTGAGTCAGTGAGTCAGTGAGCCAGTGAGTGAGTCAGTGAGTGAGTGACTGAGTGAGTCAATGACTCAATGAGTTAGTGAGTGAGTGAGTCAATTAGCCAGTGAGTCAGTGAGCCAGTGAATCAGTATATCAACAGGCGCTATATGCATGGAACTAACACACAACTGGTTCGTTCCCACAGAGTCAGTAGCTGGATGAAATCCACACAATCCGTCCAATAAAACCCATTCGTCAGCATTGAGACTGGCTTTCTGTATATCAGTCATATACGTATGTGACTGTATGTCTCAGTCAGTCTTTTTATTTTTTTTTATAATTATTACCGTCATTATTATTATATTATTATTATTATTAATGTTAATATTGATATTTATAACTATATTAGTAGTACTATTGTTATTATAATATATTATATCATTGTTATTACCAGTGCTATAATTATTTATGTTGCTTTGGTAGCTAATGTTGTTACTCTTAACTTTACCAGTTTATAACGTTACACCTATTTTTTTAGAGAAGATAAAAATATATATAACGACATCAAACTGCACATAAAGAATATGCAAGTCTGATCTTTTAAAGATCAAAGTCTTCGAAATGACGAAATGGAGCACACAAATGTAGACCTATGGTCTGCTCTATCTGAAAGAAATTTTTGAAAAATATATGTAAAAACAATAAACTGTCATCTTCATATAGAATGTTCACATGCATATTAAATAAACACACACACACGTACACACAAACACACACACAAACACCGAATTAGTAAACACACGAACAGAAATGTAATACTTATATCTTATAAACTTGAAATGTAAGCACATATAAAGCTGTCAACATTTTTGTTTTGTGTTGTTTCTCCGACAGGTTTTGGTTCTTGTGACATAATTACTCTGTTTGTTCTCACTAGAATCAATACGCAGTTTTTAATATTACAACATATTCTTATGATTGAAGAGCTGGAACAAGCAGAGATATATAATAATAGAGCAACTTCGAATATTACCTGAAAATATTACCTGTCTTTTAAAGTTGATAGATTCTTGAAATTACGAAATAGAATATCCAAGCATATACTTGTATTCTGCTGCATAAGAACAGATAGAATCATGTGCACACTTCGATGTTATGGAAATGCTATTACGAAATAGAAATGTGTACTAAAAATATATAAATAAATAAGCAAATAAATAAATAAATACTGGGAAAGAAAACCACACACACACACACACACACACACACACTCACACACATACGCAAAAATAAATTTAAAAAACTTACTCAAGTTCCCACAGCGGCAGAGATGATATGCACACTTAGAAATAAAAGTGTCAGCCTAAATCTCGTTAAGTTGAAATTTTTGCACACACACACACACACACAAAAGTTTGTTCCTGTTGTTTATTTATTTCAAAATAAGATAAGGTTCATTTTGTTTGTTCTCAAAAGGAAATTCTATTTACAATTGACGAGACTCAGGATACAAGCAAAATGCATTCACACTGACATGTATGTGGATCTGGACAAAGACATCAGGATGGTAACATCGGAACAGGGTGGATTCAAGGAACATCGCCGCAGCCTAATAGGCTTAGGCAGGAATGAGTTTCTATAGTGGTCTCCATTAAGTTCTTAACAAACAGTAAACACTCACTTTTTTTTCGTAATGTTTCAATTTAGACTCCTGTGACATAGTAGGCCTAAAAAAATTTGCCTGCATTTGACTGACTGTCCTAAGTTACTCCCCTTTGCCAAGTACATGAGATATGGGACATGCATCGTAAAGACTAAATTTTTTTTTTTTTTTAATCCCTTTAAGTTCTGGTATTTCAATCGTATGAAGTAAAAATGTATGAACAAGCAAGAAGAGAGCTGACGGCTTTAGCAGAACATTATTAAAAAAAAAAAAGATCAACACTGCCCTGCAACTCAAGGCGTATGGCAAGCGTGCGCACCCCGATGTTAGAATTTTGGGGATTAAACAGAATGTTACTCAAAGAAAGCGTGTTTAGCGTTCTGGACGGGTCATTCTATCAAACGTACAATTCGGATCAAACACTCTCGCTCGTTTCCTATTCAATTTTTACCCATCTTTTTAGAATAACATGAAAAATAGTGAGCTTTTTTCGGCTTTGTGTAAGTAGAGACATAGATGTTTATGCAGCAATAGTGTGTGTCAAATTTCACATGGATACACTCACCAGTTTTCGAGCCCATAAGCCTTTTATGGGTTTTGTTACCGATTTATAGTATAGATAATCACGTTGAGGAAAAGACATTTTCGTGAGATGATGTATTTTTCAGAATTTCCGTTACACATGATATACGTGATTGTTTCCTTCTCTACAACGGTTGTCTTATACCTCTTGTTCTTGGGGAAGAGAGGTAATTTGGATGATTTCAATGACGCAATATGTCTAAGGAAAGACGTCAGGCGATTCCCAGTTAGATTTCCTACGTCAGATCTGTCTTGTGTATCGCTGCAGTCACATTATGCATGAAGAGTTGGTCCGAATAAACAGAGTCGTCGACCGTCTGATCATCTATTTCTTCCTCTTTTTTTTCATTTGACCTTTTCTTTCTTCGTTTACCGATCTTCCGGTACACCCGGTAGGGGGGAGGGAGAGAGAGAGAGAGTCAGAAAGGGAAAATAAAAGAGTGAGAGATTGAGTGTGCGAGAGACTGGGTTAGAGGGAGAGGACGAATGAGACAGTGAGATGTTGATGGAGAGAGTGAATGAGTGAGAAGAAACATGAGAAAAAGAAAAGAAGGGGGAAGGGGGGGAGTGCGTTGGTAAAAAAAAATATGTTAGAGGGAGATAGATAGAGAGATGGTTAGAATAAAGATTGAGTATCTGGTTTATTTATTTATTTATTTATTTATTTTTGGTTTGTTTGTTTATTTATTTTGCGTATATTTGTATTTCCATGTGTCAATCTTTTTCATCTTTTTCGTTTTCTTCCTCGTCTTTATCTTTTTCTTCCTCTTTTTTCCTCTACTTCTCCTCGTCCTTTCTGTTATTGTTTATGTACTTTTGTATCTGTTTCCTCTTCTTTACACTCTCCTTCTTCCTCTTTTTCTGTCTTTTTCTACCTCAGTCTAACTCCCTGGAGCCACCTTCTTCCATCTACCAACCCATCCATCCACGCATCCATCCATTCATTCATCCATCCATCCATACACCATCCATACATCCATCATCCATCCATTTATCCATCCATCCACCATCCATCCATCCATCCGTCCACCATCCATCCATCCATCCATTCACCATCCATCCATCCATTCATCCATCCATCCATCCATCCATCCATCTATCCATCCACTCATCTTCAACCCTCCCGTCTTTGTACCCCCAGTCATTTTCAGTCTTTCTTTTTCCATCTCCCTCCGATCCCCCCTCCTTTCCCCCTCCCCCCCTCACCCCGGCCCATCTTACCTTCCCCTCCATCCCTTGCCCAACCTTCCTGTATGCCGCTTGTTGTTATTTTCTGGCGTCACCCGTTGCCTAGCAACCGGCGCCATGTTGAACAATGCGCCCGGCGACGTCGAGCAAGCATCTGCAGGAAAACAAAAGACACAAAGAAAGAACTTGCTTTTCTTATTCTTTCTTTCTCTCTCTCTTAATTTTTTTCTTCATCTTGTTTTAGCTTGGCTGTTCTTTCAATCTCCTGTGATCAATCCGTCTGTTTTTGTTTTTGTTTTTTTACGACCCCCCCCACCCCCACTTCCCCCTCCCCTTTTTTTCTATCTATTTCTTTATCTTGTTTTCGATGCTCCCTTTTCTTTTTCTTTTTTTCTTTCTTTTTTTCTTTCTTTCTTTCCTTCTTTCTTTCTTTTTTCCTTTCTTTTCTTCTTCCTGTCTTTCTTTTTTCTTTCCTTTCTTTCTTTCTTTCTTTTTTCGTTCTTTTTCTTTCTTTCTCTCCTTCTTTCTTTCTTTCCCTCTTGCTTTTGCTTGGTTTGCTTCCCGTCTCCTAAACTCAATCCGTATTTTCCATCTCTCCAACTTATCCCTTTTTTCTTCTTTTTTTTTTTCACTTTTCTTTTTTTTTCTCTTTCTTTCTCTCTTCCTTTCTCTGCTGTCATTTCTTTCTTTCTTTCTTTCTCCTCTTTGTTCTTTTACATTTCCTTCTTTTTATCACTTATTTCTTTCTTTTTCATTCTTTTTTTTGGGAGGGGGCGGGGTGGAGGGGTGCGGGTATTATGCGTGTGGGAGGGGGATGGGGGAGGGGGGGAGGCTTTCTTTCAATCTCTGAAATTAATCCGTACCTCCCACCTCTCCACTCTATCGACTTTTCGTCTCTCCTTGTTATCTTCTTCTTTTCTATTCTTTTTTCCTCTCTTTCCTTCCTTCTTTCTTTCTTTCTTTCTTTCTCTCTTTCTGCCTACCTGTTTGCCATCCTGCCGCCTTCGCGTCTTCCTGATGGCGTGATGAATTCCCTTCTTTCTTAGTACTGGCCAGAAGTTACTCTGCCGACCGCTTGTCAATAATTGATACTTGGCCGGTGTTGCTGTTTGGGATTTCTCAACCCCCCCTCCCCCAACCCCCGCCCCCCCCCACCCCCACCCCACCCCCCCCCACCCCCCCCCCCCCCCTCCCCCCCC
>JBCEWB010000010.1:370419-417007 GCA_039654565.1 Peronia peronii | reverse complement strand
ACTGCACTCTTCCGGACAGAGACTCTAGACCCCGCCGACATGGATATCCGCAAGGGGACGGATTGCGGCGTCTCATTGCGGTAGATTCGGGAATACTGGCTCACCGACGAATCCGACCTATTCCCCCCCCGTTCGGAGAGGCGGATCCGTAAAATAAATCGTGTTATCGCTCGAGAGACGAGGACACAAAGTGTCCTCAGCCGGCTGAGAACGCGAGGTGATAGTTAGAACCCAAAACCCACCGCAACCTAGGGATTCCCCATAATGTACATAATGTATATACAAAATAAATAAATGTCGTAAACCCGGATAAATGTTGTAAAATAAAGCATACCAGGGAAATAAGAAATAAAGGCCAAAGGGCTCATCCCTGTGTAGATAGAATAGGGACAAGCAGGAATAGGAGTTAAAGATGGTAGGAATATACTAAACCTAGAATAGTAAGGGACCCACGAGTGACCAAAACAACGTAGCGTCACCTTCAGACACTCGTGGGAGGGACCTTCAACACGATCCATGAACAATAGAATAAGACTAGCAATAGCGAATAAAAACATGGGATCGACAGAAAATCAAACAATATGGCAAATAGAAATAGAGATAGGGGCCACATTGATGTAAAATAAAGAAACAAATAAACAGCAATAAACACAAATTCTCAACATAAAGAAAATAGGAAAGTAGATAGAAGGGCCAGTGGAAGTCGACCGGATGAAGGTTGCGGCATTTGCCTGCTGGTGGTGTACTTCATACTTGGGAAACGTGACGGTGAGGAGACCCGTGTGGAGGTGGATTTGCAGAGGCGGTTTGTGGAGGCTGGGACCTTCCTGACTTCTGGGCGACTTCCTCTTGGCACGGGTCCGGACGAGAGACAGCAAAACAACACAGACACCAGCTGGAGACTCCGGGAGACATGCAGTTAGGGAAACAAGCCCCTGATCCAGGGCGGAACATCAGCAAAGCTGGGCCGTGAGAACATCTCCGGCCATCACTGGCTGTGACCCCCCTGGCCAGGTTCGGCTTGTTATTTTTTTTTTTCTGTTGGTAGCATAGGTTTTTTTTTTTTTTTTTTTTTCAGACAGAGACCCGTCGAGATAACCACCAAGAAGGAGGTTGAAAGACGAAATAAACCGAGCCAAGCCCTTAGCATAAACTACAGAAACCATGTAACACATAAAGATGTCTGCATGAGGGTCCATGAAGTTGTAGGACTGTACGAAAGTCTACTCACTATAGGAAAGAAACAAAAACTAAAATGATATGGCCATGTGTCCTGATTATCAGGTCTTGGAAAAACAATCTTACTAGGCACAGACAGATGCAGCCGTAGAAGAGGAAGATAGAAGAAGAGATGGGAAGACAACATCCAAGAATGAGCAGGAATGAGATTTGCTGATTCAATTCTCAAAGAGCAGTGGGTCTGAGGTTTGTGGCCTCATCTTGAAAGGCCCCTCTATGACATTGATACAATTCGAGGGACAAGTTACAGGCAACAAATTAAACCACCTTTTCAATACAACTGAGTGCAGTACAACACAGTGCTGGATATATAATATTATGTGTTGCCACAGATATAAGACATATTTGATGGTATAGTGATCTCCACCTAAGAGCCTGGTCATTGGGAGAAAAAAAAGTGGGTTTTTTAGGCGGATTGAAAGGTTATGCAAGTCATTGACTATTGTCTTGTCTCCTATGTTTAATTGATCGTTAGTTAAGGATAAGTCTCAATGCGATCAGAACAGTTTTATTTGTTATGTATATATGTGCTGTAATTAAATCTAATAGTTCCTGACCTTTCTTGATTTATAATTTCCTCAATAACACCCACCTTTTTTCAAAGATCAGTGAGTTTCCATATAATGGTATCATTGTTGCATGAAACCATGATATGGCTATGTTGCCCTATGGATAATCGCACCAGTGACTCGATCGAGTATAATTACACAAACTGACCGATGTAGAAAAAGACAAAGAAATTTAATGGTTACGGGCTAGTTCATGTTTGGTTTGATTACACCGTCACACATGGCCCACCACTCCCCCTCCTCGTATCCCTCTTCCCTTCACCACCTCCCCATTTTACTGCAAGCCTAGTGCTGTGCATTTTTCTCAAGTGGACAACATGATGTGAAATTACACCATGAGTACTTGAGTGTCTGGCTCGGCATGGGGCCCACAGGTGGACTTTTTATACGGGAGCATGTTCTTACAAGGGTAAATTATGGACAGACTGGGCTCCTAGCCAGTGGGTTCTTAGGTGGAAACAACTTTACTCTAAGAAAGCTAATAATTTTTCAGTTCAATAAAAAATATAAATACAAAATTAATTTATCTCACATTTACATACTGGTTGGTAACTTTTCTATCCACATACAACAGTTTTAACTTACAATGTATTGTTCAATGGTGGTATAATGACTATAATGTGGTACAGTGGTCTCCGCCTAAGAGCCCACCTCTGCTGCAAAACAGAATTTTTTTCTCTATAATCTACAAACCTGCTCCCGAATAAAAAATCCCGTAAGAGCCCATTGTCAGGCCAAGACAAGCGAATACTAATTTCACATCAGATTGGCCATTTGAGGAGAAACACACAGTGCTAGGTGTGCAGTAAAATGAGGATGGGCGTGGAGGGAACAGGTAGACAAAGAAGCGAAAGTGATGGTTGATGTATGACTTCATAATCAGGAAGGACTAATCCATAGGCATTTCTTTGTTTGACAACACGTGGGACGTCACCCGTGATTGGCTCTGTGTAAAAGGAGGAGTAAGTTTAGCCTTCTGACTAGTCAGTTGTTTTCCTACTTCAGTCAGTCTGGCTTATTGTAAACACCTGAGTCATTCGTGCCATTATCCTTAGGATAACATAGCAATATCATGTTTTTAATCAACAATGATACCGTTACGTGAAAACTCACTTAACTTTAAACGCTGGGCATTATTAATGGAATTCTACACTTTAGAAAGATCAGGAATTGTTAGACCTAATCCACACACACAGGGGATGGAATTGTTCTTATTCACATGATAAATCTTTAACTAACGGTAATGATCAATAATTAATCATAGTAGTGAAGATAGTTTTTGGTCAGACAGGCTGTGCAACTTTTCAGTGCCCCTAAGAGCCCGTCTGCTTAAGAGTCCCCTTTTTTGTCTCTCGGCGACCAGACTCTTAGGAGGAGATCACTGCATAAAACATAGAATATTGTGATGAAATCAGTTTCATATGTTCAATCTCATTCTTGAAATGCAGAGAATGAAAGTATACTTGTCTGTACAATTCCAACTCCTTCCTGGAAAACTCCTGCAAACTTTCCCCTGACCACAGCCTAGATGACACTCTGTAGTAGTCTTTGCAGTCAGACACAAAACTTGTGATGCCTGATGACAGATCGCGATAGATAAAAGGTAATGCACTGATGTAAGATCAAGGAGGCTCAAAACCATATAAATTTATCTAACTCATAAAAATTTTTTATTGACAAAATAAGTGGGTATTGATGTCACATGAATAACAGAGCAGAATTAAATGACAAAAAACAACAAGAACAATAACTGACAAGGAAACAAACAAAAAACTACGCTCAAATGTACACACGTCTCCATATATATATACCAAAAAGCAGCTAACTCCAGTTCTCAGTTCAGTCATAGTAGTCATGACATTACTCTCTAAAATAAAAACACAATCCAGATCTTTGAAGAATATAGCACATGAGGAGATAAATTTGTTACTATTTTATGTACCTGTCTTGAATGTTCTGTACACTTGGAAAACACTAGGGATTCGTTTCTCTAACCTGTCTGCTGAATTAGTAATGAACTGCACCAGCTTATCTAGTGCAAATCGTCTTGGTCGGATGGGAGGTTTAACTTTGTCCTCTGCCTGCTTCACTGAATAGCACCTGATGATTAAAACATTGCAGTATAAAAGCTGATTATGAGAGAGAAAAAAAAAGAGTATTCCCTAATGCCCTCTGTACAGTGCTCAACATTTTCACCAGTGTTGATGGCATTGGTATTATTCTGGATGTTCTGATGTTCTTGAACATAACAAATTTGAGTGAGTTAAGAGTTAACTAGTGGTCTACATGTTTTTTGTCTTCAATCTAGATGTTCTTGAACCTAACAAATTTAAGTAAGTTCACTACATGTTTTTTCTTCATTCTAGATCTGGTAGATATAGACTAGATCTAGATCTAAATTTATCACTCTAGATCTAGTGTTATAAAAAAAAAAGCCTCAAGTCTTGATCTTGCTGTGTATGGATTGATGCTCTTTTACTTTGTGTCATAAATGTTTGGAAAGTAGGCTGTCACTATACTCAAAGACATGTGTGGAGCTGAAGATTGTTGCAGTTGTTTAGTCAGTTCAGAAAGCATGTTGTTTGTTAGATTTCATGTTCCTAATTAGACTGATGTCCGACAGCAGTGATAGCCGCAGTGACAAACAAGATTGTGATTATTCCCAGTTTCTACTTTCTTGCACTGCAGCTCTGCCCAGTGCTGATGAAATCACAAATTTACCTGGCACAAAGGGGTGATAAATGGTTTACTCTTGCCACTTTCTGCAACAAATGTATATAAAACAGCGCCGCTCCGTTCTGGTGCTGTGCAGCAAGCGCATTGTGTGTTATATAGCGCAACCGGCCTGCCCTGTATAACTGATTCATGGACGCTGCCATCTTGCCGACTGAGTAAGTAAAGCTAGATCTAGCCTATACATTTATTTTGGTATTTGTAAATTCCACCAGATTTTGATCAATCTACTTTCAATAAGATGTTTTCTGCTCATTTTTTGTTTTCTAAACCAACTCGGCACTTTGAATTACATCTATATGAGCAGGCAACTAAGCAATCTTAATCTCATAACTTTGTAAATTGCATTCTTACAAATGCCGAAACTCTTCTAAGTTGTTGCTCTGTTTAGTACCAAAATATAAACATCACTCATAGAAGTTCGGCTCAGGGCATTCGTGTGACACGTTTGATGTAAACTGCAGATCAATTTAGGGATCTAGATCAATGGCTGTAACCTCAACGACTCCCCAAGAAGGTTATGAGCTCTTGAATATACTGCAACACGCACACTTTCTCTTTGGGTGAACAACAGATTTCAGCGTCATATTACATCACAAGCAGTGATTGTTAAAAATAGAATGTTGATTCTGAGTATGTTCTTTTTTTAGGTGTCGGTATCTCCATGAGAAGGCAAAATAGAAGATCCACAGTTTTCCATCCGCATCGCATCTGAAAGGTAGGTTTAACTAGACATATCAACTCTGAAATTGTTTCCCTGCAATAGCGTCATAGATTTCATCTCAGCAGTACTAGATCTAGTAGTACTAGAATCAAGATAGATCCAGATCTAGACGTAAACTTAGAGGTAGGCTATATGTATTTCCACTGTGGAGTGTGACATATCGAAAGTTGAGTAGATCTAGATAGGATCTTACCTTACATCTTGGTCATTCTTGCATTTTCCTTTCCATATTCATCATCAGCTTCTGCAAATACATATTGTAAATACAAGAGCAATAATGGCAGTGAAGCTATTTAATAAAATTGCTGACGAGTCTCATTAAAATCAATCTTAATTGTTTAATTTTCATAAATTATTTAGATCTACATGTATACAGTGAGTTTCAAGTCATAGTTCTGATTGCCTATGTTGAAACTGAAACCAATAAGGACCATGCGTATCATACTGGATTAAGTTTAAAAACGTAAATGACTGCTTTTAAAGTGTACAGACACACAAAAAAAAGTAAATAAATGAGATAATCCAGAGGGAAAAACAAAAGCACCAATAGTAGATATATCGATAATAGTGTTGCCACATGCGTATGTGTGAGCAAAGACAGCAGGTTCAAGTGTGTAGATATTGGCAACTCAAACTTTTACTTTTGTATCTTCACGGAAACATTTATGATTGAATGTGTCATCAGGTAGGCTAAGGTTCTTTCTATTTTATTTGATGCAATAATAAAACATAGTTTATGGTGTGTAATGGTCATTCAACATCCTATGAAGAGCAAGCCTGAGCTTGTGCTTCATTATCACCGTGAGAAATTAGACATGTTTCTCTTCTGATGACAAATAAGTATTGCCTTTATGGAAAAAAATTATATATAATGATCTTGACAAATGAATGTTTTTTTGTTAAAAATTGCTGTTTTTTCTGTTATTCTTGATGCTGTTATATGAAGTTTTATTTAGTATAATGTTATATGCACAGGTATTCAAATCAATGATACAAAAAAAGGAAAGGGGAGGCCCAATGAACTCAGAGAAAGCCTGTTATTTTTAAGTCCATTGGTGGGTTTAGTTAGTTATGGCGCATATCCCTGCCCATGAAATATTGAAGCTTAAGAATTTCTTGTTAATTTTGGATAGCAATTAATTTGTTTTCCATTTATTTGTCAGATGGAACACATCAGTCGTGACCTTCTTCTTAAACAGTTGAAGGATTCTCTGAATTCAGAGAAAATCAAGCTCTGGTTACCTCCATACACCACAGAAAACAAGGAGAGAGGAAGTGTACCTGAGGTATTGGCTCACACCATGCAATCTTTCAGTGTGTTCTCGAAACTCAAGATAATTTTATTTATATCTGATAGAATGCTGAATTCGGTTCTTTGCTAAGATGATGATTTGCTGGAGCTGTTATAAGGTTAAGAGGAAACGTGTGAAGACATGGAACTTTAATGTTTGTTATTCATTTTAAAATGAATTGAATGATTTTGTCTATTTAAAATGAAAAGGAAATGGAGTGGATTGGCTTTGATCCTCATAATTCCTTTTCATTTAATTCACAGTTACATTGAATATAAAAATATCAACATCAGGCTTGTGTTATTGGTCAGAAGTGCGCAGAATCACAAGATTACATCTAGAATAGTATCGAATTAACTATTTTATGCTTTGATGGAAGCCAGAGAAATTGAGAAGGAATTCAGTTGCTAAGTGATAGGCTTTAACTTGTCATAAGCAAAATGAGTCCTTTTAGACATGGCATTTTTAAAGTGTCATGATAATCATATGACTTGGGTTTTCATCATTCATTTGGGCCCAGACTTCAAATTGGATCATAAATAGATAAATATCAGTGTTTGCATTTAGAGTCATTCTCGCTCTTTGTATATATCTTTCAGGATTTGATTTTTCGATACAGTGAAAAGTTGAAGTTCTCTCGAGATGAAATCGCCGAAGGTCTTGAGGAGCTGCGGCTTCATGCCCTAGGCAAGTTGCATGAACGAGAAAAATTTCAGAGCGAAGGAATTGCCACAATACGGGTGAAATTAACTGGCCAGTTACCATCAGAGGTAAGGTTATGGACTCTTAATGAATGGAATTTACCTATGATGGGAATTCTCAGAGTTGATGAAGTTAGCACTTCTAGACGCTGCTGTAAAAATAGCAACCCTTTTCATTTAATATTTTAGTGCAAATTCATTAGCTGAGAAAATAAAGAACAAATTAACACAGGCGTTGTAAAACCCATAGATTTTGTTCTATAATGTCTCTAGTTCATTCATATATAGTGAAGATGGAAAATAATTCTTAATTTATTTTACTGGTTGTATCCATTTAATTGTTATTTTTTGAATATTCTTTATTTTTTTATTTACCTTTTTTCTTTCAAGCGTAATATAGATCATCATGCATTCCCAGATAGACCAAATAGTATTCATTTTTGTAATGACATATTTCTGAGTTTAAAAGTTCTCAAAATAACTCAGAAATTTTTCAGTGTAAGAAATTTGATAATCAGCAGTACTTTGATTTCAGAGAGGTCCTAGGAAGCCATGGCCAATAGAATGTAGCCTGGACATTTCTGGTGCTGATCTGAAAGATTTGATTGGCTCAACCTTTGATCTTCTGCCTCATTTGTTGAAGCTGATCTGTCGAGGCCGAGTGATAGATGAGAGAAAGTCATTGCGAGAGCAAGCAATTACGGTAATGTTACGGGACCTGTCATCATAGCTGACATTTTCATTGTTTATATGTTAACTGTGTCTTATATGGTTTTATATAAATGACTTGATGTATCAAGACATGGACCGTCAACCAGTATCTGACTTCTTCTTTTTAAGCCTGTTGATTCCTTGGGGAATAAAAGGCTCCAACGCATGCGATTCTGGCAGGTCCTCCCCAGCTCGGCCCACATCATTCTGGCAACCTTCACTTCACCGTTGATACTCCTGCGCAAAGTCTGCTTTGGTTGGCCGACTTTTGGCTTTCCTTGTGGGTTCCAGTCTAGGGTCTGCCTGGTGATGTTGGATACAGGCTTCTGTAGCATATGGCCGATCCAATCCCATTTCGATTTGTTTATCTCAGTTTCAATTGCGATTTATCTCATCCTGTCCCTCAGTTGTCTGTTGAAAACAGGTTCTGGCCACCTGATGTTGAGAATGTTTCTGAGACATCTGTTGCTAAATGTCTGTAGCTTGTTGGTGTTGGTCTCTGTTACCTGCCAGGTTTGTGAACCGTACAGTCGGACAGACTTCATGTTGGTGTTTATTGTGGAGTAAGAGGGCTGTTGATCTCCAGATTTGTTGAAGGTTGCCTTGTTTTGTTGATTTGGCATTTGATGTCGTCATCTGTCCCCCTATCTTACTGACTACACTGCCCAGGTAAACAAACTTGTCAACTTTTCTAATGTTTTCTTGGTAAAGTCATACTAGATCTTGCTGTTTATTGTCCACCCCCAAGACCTCTGGTTCTCAGTGTTTATTCAGAGTCCAGTCTTCTCAGCTTCTTCTGCAACAAAGCATAGCTTTTCCTGTGCATCTTGCCACTTGTGAGAGAGGAAGCTGATGTCATCTGTGAATTCCAGGTCCTCCAGCTGCATCATGAATGTCCATTGGATGCCTGTCCTGTAGCCTGCTGTAGAGTGTCTCATGACCCAATCAGTCACTATCAGGAAGATTGTTGGTGAGAGTAAACAATCCTGGGAGACCCTGGTTTGTACAGAGAAGGACTCCATCAGCTTTCTGTCTTGGATGACTTGACAACTGGCATCTTCATACAGCTGTTGGATGATGGTGACGAACTGTGGTGGAAAGCCGTTGTGGTACATCAACCTCCAAATGATGTCTCTGTCAACACTGTTGAAGGCCTGCTGAAAGTGTACAGGGGGGTCTGCCACTCCAGGAACTGCTCAGTGATGATCTGTAGTGTCGCAGTGTGGTCCGTACATGATCTAGTTTGGCAAAAGCCTGCCTGTTCATCCCAAAGTGTCTGGTCAAGGGCGATCTTCAGTCTCTCTGAGATGATCCTTGTTAACACATTTCCTGGACAGGACAGCAGCATGATTCCCCTCCAGTTATTGCAGGATGACAGATCCCCTTTCTTCGGCAGTTTCATGAGGTGGCCTTTTTTTGTAATCTTCTGGCACTCTCTGTTGTTTCCAAATCTTGTGTAGGAGTGACTTCCATAGAGACCTGCTGCCTTGCCTGACTGAAGGGACTTGCTAGCTTTAGTGATCTCTGTCTTAGTTGGGGGAATGATGTTGATGTCAAGGAGCTTGATGGATGGTCGGATGTCTGGTGGGCTGGTGGTGCAGGTCTGTTGAACGTTCCCTTGAAGTGCTCAGCCCATCTTGCACTCTGATTCTCTTCACCTGAGATGGCTTTCTCGAGATAACCTCCACCAGGTAGTTAAAAGACATATAATATATAGAACGTAAAGAGATGGCTTTTCCGTTCTTGAGTATCTAACTAAATACACTGAAATAAGCAAATAACAAACCAGAAGAGCTAATAAGTTGGATTTGAATATACTGATTTGATGCCCAATTTTCAAGCCCATTTGGCTTTTCATATCAGGGCAACAAAGAAAAAATTGTTACATGATAGTGACCAAAGTTCCCTTTCAATCACTGTAGCTGTTAGCTAGTACGTAACAGAGAAATTGTGTATGAGGAGCTGCTCCTGATTCAGGAATTCACTCAGGTGGTGGAGTCTTGAAAGCTATTTTCATGTCTAAATTGAAACATGAAATATTTCAGGCAATTTATTCTCAGGATTATTTTTATTTTCTCTTAAACTGCCATTCCAAAAAGCATGTAATGACTATTAGTTGTAAATTGGCTTCAGTTGTCAAAATCAGTGATTATTTTGGTGTGATCTCCAGTTCTTTTCTTTGATTTTATTGCCATCCTGCACAAAATCATTGGTGATAGGGACTTGCACCAGACCATTTTATGCTATAGGCGAGGTCAACTTCTAGGTTATCTATACTTTGATGACATTTGTGCTGATATGATTTCTTCTCCCCTAGGATTTCACACTTCCTTCTTTGGAGAGGAAACACATTTGGTGTACCAGTTTGGCTAGT
The DNA here is from genome assembly GCA_039654565.1 of Peronia peronii. Taxonomy (NCBI): domain Eukaryota; kingdom Metazoa; phylum Mollusca; class Gastropoda; order Systellommatophora; family Onchidiidae; genus Peronia; species Peronia peronii. Next base: position 406,664 of record JBCEWB010000010.1, on the reverse strand, counting down.
CCTATTATGTGATCATGGCCTTTCAACCCCACACATGAGACCAGTCTTGTTCTTCAGTTGGGTATTGAATGCCGTTTTGACCATGCTGGGCCGTGATGAAGGTTGTCATCCACAGGCTTTCAGCCTGTGTTCTGCATAAACATTTCAAGTTTTTGCATACTGCTACAGACACATTTGTGTAGAAACACAGAGCCTGAAACATGTTTCTATTTTTTTTTTTTACATGACAACAAATTGAGATGCAACACGATGAAACCAGGCTCTCATCAAATTTTGAGCATATTGAGTTGTTGGTATCACTGTAAAGATTATTTATTTCCCTTTCTGTATGTGAAAAAAAATTGTTTTACCTTAAATAGTAGTCGAATTGCCAATAAAAGACGATGAGGGTGACCTGTTGTTGCAGCTGAGTTTAGTGAGAAAACGGCCGATCCTTTTGTTAATCCTTATAAAACCATGCCACGAAATTTTGGAGCTTTACTCTATCTGTTTCTGCAGATTGAACTCTGAAATACATTTCTAGAGTGATATAGAAGGATTCTGTGAAGAAAAAAAAAATTGCGTTAAAAATTCATTCACTGTTGAAAAACACATGATTTCTCCGGTCGCCTCAGTTTGACAAGCGCCTGATTTCATCGTGTCGCGTCTCACTTGTTCCTGAACTTCTGTTCAGCTACCATTCATACAATGAATATGATAACTGAATGTTGTGATCTTCCAGTATTTGTCACACATCAACAATGTATTATTTGCTATCTCCAGAATGGCACAGATTTGATGGCAATGGTGTTGACGTCCTCAGACGCTCAGATTGTGAAGAAAGAGGGAGAGATGGCAGAGGTTGAGAAAACTCGCCAGGCTGCAGAACTGTTGTCATCCCGAGGAGATGGTAAAGTCATAATGGAGATAGAATCATATTCTAACTGCTGCCAGATACGTATTAGAAGTAGATTTGTTGTGACCAAGCTGGAAATACCCATCAAATTTTAATACGGGGGTACAAACACTCAAACTGTTCACTGCCATTGACATGGCTAAAGAACAATTTGTTGTCAGATCTTATAGCAAAGATCAGTGAGTGTTCAATTGTTAGCAGGGGGTACAAACACTCCGCCAGGGATTTCCAGGTTTTTGCCTGGTTGATATATGAACTATTACAACTGAAATAAAAACAAAAAAACATTCTTTTGAAAATAATGAGGCAGAAGTAATCAAATTGTCTGTGGTGAAAAGTAATGAAAGTAGGAAAGAAAAAAATAGACCATAAAACTTTCCTGCTGATTTTTAGAGAGTGAGGGGAACATGGAAACATAAACCGAAACAGATGTAAAAAGATGATGAAACAAGAAAAAAAAAAGTTGGCGATGAAAGTATTCTTGTTAGGTTACATTTGAATAATGAGAACTGAAAAATTAATTAATCAATTAATTAATTAGAAAATTGAGTAGTTCATTAATATTTATATACATGAATTCATTTATTTGTTCAATCGTGACTGTGCAGATGATGAAGACTTTGATGTGCAGATTGCTGATCAGAATGGCAGGCCATTGGTTCTTCCTAAGGAGGAAAAAAGGGTAAGATTTACACAATATTATCATGAGGCTTCACCAGGAAAATCAAGGTTTGTTTTTTTTTTAATGTTATTTCATAGATGTTTGATAGTGGTTTTGTTTGCATGTAGTCAGTCAGCTGTATTAGGCAATTTGTAACTGTAGCTGTGCCGATGGGGCTTTGAATCCCAATACAAACAAACAAACAAATATTTAGTCGGAAGTGATTACAGTGGTTTCTGTGGTAATTCTGGCATTGCGCTATGTTTTTGCTGTCTCATATGAGACATGACATGATGAAATCAGGGCTCATCAAAATGAGGTGACCGGAAAATTCACATTTTTTAAGAAAGAATGAATTTTTAACATGATTTATTTTTCTTCACAAAACCCTTCTATATCAATCTAAAAATGCGTTAAATTTGCTTAAATAGATTGAGTAAAAGCCAAAAAATTGTAATTAAGTGGCATGGCCCAATTTGTATTATTAAGGATAACAAGGATGATCGGCCATTTTCTCACTAAATTCAGCTGCAGCAATAGGTCACCCCTATCATCTTTAATTGCCAATATCTCGACTACTACTTGAGGTAGAACAAACATTTTTTCACACACAGAAAGGGAAATGAATAATCTTCACAGTGACACCAGTAATTCGATATGCTCAAAATTTCATCGTATCACATCTCGTAGACTTAATGATTTTCACTGATGACATACAAGTCTATGATCAGTATTAAATGTAAAGTTTTCAGATATGAAATAAAAAATTGAAAAAAAAAAAATCATGTAGCTGTTATAATTTCTGTATAATGTCTTTGTTATATTGTATTGAAAGTCATCATTTAATTTTCTTTCTGTCACATTTTATATACCGCACCGTCCATCTTCTTTTCTGGAATCCCAGGAAAACAGTTGTGGGATTTAAAATCTTTCAGTGCCAAGACAATACAAGGCTAGCCTACTGTTCTTAGCGCTGTCTCAGGACAGATAACAAGTGTTAAGTTGGTTTTTAGAGAAAATAAAATGGAGGTTGTTAAAAAGTAAGGACTAATTCTTGTTATAAAAGTTCTTATGCTGAATGCTCAAGTGGAAGTTTGATGTCATTATTTTGCACAGGGAATTGTATCTTACAATTTTTGATGAGTAGGTAGCTTTGCAAGAAAACTTGCAAATGGCACAACACTGGGAAAAATGGATGCAAGTATTCTCATTCATAGAATTCAGTGAGTCAAAGGATTAGTTTTAACATCTTCTGTCTATCCGATACACTTCTATTTTTTTCCCAGGCTCTTATGATGGCCATGACCTTCAATGAGAAAGGTCGAACTGCTTTGAAGGAAAAGAAAGTGTCCCTGGCCCTGCCACTGTTTCTGGAAGCTGATGCTGAATTCAGGTGTGCGGTTTTGTGGAGAAAAGCAGATGTTGCGCAGTCGGAAATGTTCATGTATAAAGTTGTTGATGTCAGTGAAAGAGAAATTGGTGTAATAGATGTGTTCTGACCAAGTGAATGGCTAGAAATCCCTGTCTAGTTTTAGTAGGGGGGTACAAACACTCCAAACTCTTCTCTACCATTGGCATAGAAAAACATAAGAAATGCACAGGACAGTGACAATTGTTCTTGGATCTCTTGGTGGAGCGGTAACAAACATCAGTGGGTGTTTAATTTTTAGCAGATGGTACAAGCATTCCTCCAGGGATTTCCAGGTTTTTGCTTAGTCAAATATGAAGTATTTACTGCGATGAAAAAATGATTAAGTTGCGTCTTTTCTGTGCCAAAATGTACACCTTTAGTATTAACTCCTGTGACCAACAGTCCAGTTTTCTCAACAAAGTTCCCTTTCATATTGTTCGACAGCAGATATTCTTGCGAAGTTTAACAGAGGGAAAGCAATGTCTTGTTGAGATTGACACAAACCATCCCAGACATTGAAAATAACAATATTTAACAGCTTTTGAAACTTTTGGTAAAATCTGAACTGCAAATTTGACTACACGACAAATGTCATTCCATATAATCAAAATCTTTGTCCAACACCAGTGTTGTCTTATGATTTGCAGAGGGTGAGATTTTAATTTGAAAAAGAAATTCCAGACATGATGCTAGCATTGGATGTTGGTGTTCACAATAGACTTGGTCACTCCACCCTTTTCTTGATATTCTTGGCTTAACAATATATGTGCAATTTTTTTCGGTTATGTGCTATTTTGGCACTAGTTCCAGTATCCTGAAATTGCCTGTCTTAACAATTTTTTTTTTTCCCCCCTGTTAGTAAATGCCGCTCAGAACTCCTACGTGCCACTGACAACTACGCCATCTTATGTCTCGATATTGTCTGGTGCTACCTGGCACTGAAGAATCTGGAACAGTTGCCAAATGCAGGTAGAAACTTCAAGCCAAAATTGAAAATATTTTATTTCTTGACATGACAAATCTAATGAGTATTGTTTTCAGATCTGTCAACATAAAATATGAGTAATTGTGTGAGAAAGCTGTTGTGGAGAGCCTTAAGGTTTGATGTGAAATGTATCAAAATAAATTTTATTTCCCTGAGAACATGAACACTCTTTTTTAATCAATGTAAACTGCTCATTGTGTGAACACTACTTGCCTCAGGTATAACTATCCAGTCTGAGATTTTTTTCTCTTTATAAGTTTAGAAATAATGTGAGATTTTAGCCTTAACCTGTGTAGAATACATTTGCTTGACTGACATTCTTCTCTTCATATTTTTTTATAGCTTGAATTAGGACTTATCGTAGTGTTCTCTTAAATGGGTTGTTTACTTTGAATCAGTCATTAGAAGTATACAATAATCATTATTTTATCCTAAATAATGCTGATATGCTGCATGTTGTTAGTGATCCTTAAGAAAATGAGCCCCTGGGTAAATTGTGACAGAACTGGCTTTTTTAAGTGTCACACCATGTCTTCTTCACATGATACATTTGAAAGTTATGCATGTGAAACACTAGGATTATGCAATAATATAATGATTTTAATAAGAAGTTATTGTTTCTCTGTAATGCAGTGAACTAAGTTGATTTACCAGGAGGAGTGTTGTTCAAACCATTAGAATTTCATTTTGAAATTACTTTGAAACAGGAATTGAACAATGTCCTAGTTTGCAACCATATAGAGTACTTTGGATTGAAAAGACATTTTGGTGATCTACAGTAGTGTGCCCAAAAAAAAAAAAAAGAAAAAATGAAAGCTGTTTGAAAAAAAACTTTAAAATTTTTTCCCTTGCAGAGGCCAGGCTGAAGGAAAGTGAGTCATGTTTCAAACGTTGCTATGGTGAGAAGATGGAGAGACTGGCAGCCATAAAGGTAAAATTGGCCGTGAAATTCATTGGTGTGACGAGTACTTCTGAAACTTCAAAATTTATTTTTCCTTAGACAGAGAATCAGAAAGTCATGGAATTTATTTAGTCTCCACTGAAATCATAACAAGAGAATTCCTGTATTCAGTTTTGAGCATCACACTGTCTGAAGTTCTCTCTCATTTTTATAAGAAATGATTCTGTAACTGCTGTTTAGAATCTATGAGCAGACAGTCTTGTTTAACATTGGAAATTTTCTGTATGACATGAGACTCTCTGAATTCCAACCTGTTGCAGGGAGGTACAGGCACAGAGCAAGCTCTCTTCATGAGATTGTATTTGCTGCAAGGAATTGTGGCCTTTCACAAAGGGGACATGACTGAAGCTGCAAATTTACTCAGGAGGGTAAGGGATTACTGTTCTTGTCCTCTGTCAGTGATTAGCTCTCTCTAGGATGTTGAGTGATTATGATACTTAATCAGGCTCAAAAGGATATTTTCAGGAAACTGGACATATTTATATAATCTGCTTGTTTATATAATCATCTGTAACATTGAATACTAGGCATGTTTCTGAAGGAAAGTAGAGGATGGGTACTGGTTGGCTTTGTTCACAGTGGGTGCAACTGAGGGCAAGTGGAGTTGACAATGGGGGGAGCAAGGGAGACAGAGCATATCATTGATGCTTAACACAGGATTGCAGATTGATATATAAGTGGATACATTGAAGGGTGCTATCTGCCACATCTGTGTTAGAGTCAAATTGCTCTTTCTTGTCAGCTGATGGTAGCAAGCTTTAATTCTAGTGGTTTGATCTGAAATGATGATTTACATTTTTTCATAAGTAGGTGACCCACCAAACTCTCTGGTCCTTTGTCTCAAGCTGTGCTCAGTATGTGTTACAGGCAACTGTTTCAAGCAAGTCCTGTAAACTTATGACATGGTTCACAAAGCCAGTGTTTCTTTCTTTGTCAACTCTTCCAGGCTGAGTTTGTTCTGAATCTACTGCACATAGATGAAAGCCAGTTACAAGAAGGTACATTGCTGGATCTGTTCCATATTGGCTGTATATGAAAATAAGAATGAAGCAGCTCTTATGAAACCAGCTAGAAATAGTCTCTTTTTTTGTGTGTTTACCATACTCCTCTTTGTTTGCTGTTATTGCTGTTTGCAAGTCACTTAGTCAGTCTGACCAAGACTAGGGTAAATTTAATAGGCACATTCAATTGAAGTTGCACTCAAAACATCTGTGATCCATACAAAATAATTTACATAATGAGAATTTTGCAGCCTAGCAGAAACACACCAGTAGTGTATTTGGAGTAAAATAAAACTCTGTGTTATATCATAGCTTGTTATTTCCTATGTTGTGTGAAATTGTCATCTTTCATTGATTTATTTATATTTATGATATAGCGAACATTAATTTTGTCACCAGGTCCGTAGAACGTGTCAAACCCAACATAATCAAACTGAAAACAATCCAAGTTGACAATTGTTTCTCTGTGTTTGCAGTCATGTTGATGGGGTTCACAGAGCGAGAGGCTCGGCTGGCACTGAGAGCAAAGAATGGCAACATCCCCCAGGCTGTGGAACATATCATGGAAAACAGAAAGGTAGCAAACCGAAGGTCATCTTTTTCTCACCAGTTCTTTCTTACAGACATCTCTTAGTATAAATTTCATAAATGTGAACTGAGTCATAGTGATACTTGAGGGCATTTTCAGTGCCAATGTTATATTCCAGTACGATGATATTGACAATAATAATAATAATGATTTCTAATGGCATCAGAATTATCAGTAAATGGTGCTGAAATACATGTCTCATGTGAAACAAAATCAGTGAGGGTAGTCACAAAAAAACAGATGTGCACCGAAAAGTGTCATTTAATCTATCAGTGTTTACTGCTATGTTGACACAGAATTCATCAAGATTTACTTTTATACATATATGTGCAGAAACAAGAGGAGGTGAACAAGATGGCTAAGAAAGAATACCATCAAAGGGTTCGGTCCAAGAGACTTGGGAGAACTGCTGGAGGAGAGCCGTAAGATCAGTTGTCTATGTCCGATACCCACGATGTCACCACAAATCTGCCTACTTTTTACAACATAAACTTGACTTCTTTCAGCACTTCTAGAAAATTTGTTTTCGGGAATATCCCCTTTGCTGAAGATAAAAACATTCTGTCCAGTCAAAATTGATTAAATATTCTTCAAAACATCACATAACTTTATCAGTCAACATTTCGTCCACCATTTAAAATTTTTTTTTTCTGTCATAAAATCGGATTATCAGTTGTTGTACCCCACTTATAGTTTGGGTACTGACGATATAATGTTTACCATCATGCTTTAGTCTTTCTGTCATAGATCTTTATATGAATTTTGTTTTTTAAATCCAGTTCAGTATTGGCCATTCAGTTTGTTCCTGTTTGTAAATACTTTAGCAGAGGATTCGAGTTTATCGGCGACCACCTAGTTTGAATTTGTATTGATGTGGCCCTCTGAATTGTCTCCCACATACAAATGAATAAGTCCAAAGCTGAGACGCAGGCTAATACAGACAGTCTGCTGCCTCCTTAGTTCAAATAACCAACGAAATTGTTGATGAATATGTGACAGAGGAATTTCACCAGAAATTACAGGATAAATACATTGGTAACTTTCTGATTTTGATTTCGAGCTGAAGTCGGAGCAGAACAGAAACGGGAGACAACGTGGATAGGACAAAACTCTAATAAATCTTTAGATTCCAGAAGGAGTAACATCTATATGAAAGGAGTTATGCAGGATGATAAAAATATTAACCTAAAGACTTTTTGACAACTGGGACATTCTTTTGAAAACTTGATAGAAATATGCTGTTCTTGACCTGCATGATTCTGATAGGTACATATCTATCTATGCCCACTCTCCATGCTTCTCTCCAGGGTCAATGTTGAGCATTACGACAATCTGATTGACATGGACTTTCCCCCTGGGGCAGCGGCAGAGGCATTGAGACAAGCCAATAATGACATAAGTCTGGCCATAGAGGTAGGTCCTCTCTCTCTCTTTCTCTCTCTGTCTCTTCTCACTTTCTTTCTTTCTTTCTGTCTGCCCCTCTCTCTCTGTCAGTCTGTGGGTCTGTCTCTCTATCTGTTCATCTCTTTCTCTGTATGTACTTATGTATGTTTGTATATGTGTATGTATATTGGTGGACAGTCAGATAACTCATATAATTTTCCTTCATGAAATAAAAAGAGGGAAGATTTTTTTTTTCTCTGAAACAAGAATTAACCATAATCTGAAAAAGGAAACCTGCCAGATAATTAGAGCAAAGGCTAGAGAAAGGGGATGCAGTCTTTTATGTTGACAACTCCAGATTGAAATATATTATCTGCTATTTATTATGTGCTATTTGTTCTCCTATTTTACAAAGTTCACTTTTCAATATGTTATATGGTGTGTGTATGTCTTTTTTTTCCTGCATGCAGATATTGAATACCAAACCAGAGTTACTGAACTTGCCTGATCCAGAGAAGAAACATGTGACCCTGACAGATGAGATAATCCAGCAGGTACACACATTTGCCCAGGGTATACAGTCTATACACACCAGCACCCACAAGTTAAGAAAACTTTCTGGAATTCACTTACGTACATCTCCTTGCTGGTTGTCAGCTTCCGGACTTTTTGGTTGACCAATTATAAATATAGAAGTGTGAAGTTTTGTTCTGCACAAACAGCCAGCAGATTTTGCATGCTAAATCCACACTTTGTGAAATATCCTGTTTTAATATCTGACTTTCACTCACCCAAATGCAAAAAATATAACTTTAGTTGTTTAGCCAAGCAACTAAAACATAATACATGTTATTATATATTCTTGCTCTATCCCGTAGCATTAAGTATTGGATAAATCAGTTGCAATTATATGTTTTACCTAGACTATTGAGAGAATGAATGATAGGAGAAGATTCACGGCTATTGCCATCCACAGTCATGCAACATTTAGGTCAATTCCATCTTTCAATGAGGTATCTTCTGTTTGCTGGGATGAGGTGTCAGCTCAACCTTTTCTAATGCTTGCCTAGGCAATCTTTGAGCTATTCTGTCTCATCCCTAACTGTTCCCTAATGAGAGGCTTCAAGACAATCACACACTGAAAACTGAATCAACTCTCACAGGAAAAGACCTGTATGGGAAATGGAAAATATGTAGATCTACTATACAGCAGTCAAAGCATTGTATCGTTGTGAAATATGGGGTCTATGCCAGTTTAACAGTCCTGTGCATCAGTGATTCAGTCAGTTTCCCTCAATCCATTCCCTACCCACATTCAATCCCGCCCAACATGTGGAAACCAAGCGGTATCCATTCTGTATTTTCACACAGGCAATCAGAAGCATTGATGGCTATTCAATGTTACCAATTGTTACATGTTATACCCCCTTATTTGAGTTTTCAACGTTAGGCCATCTGCCAGTCATCAGCTTGTGTTGTCTATCAAAAGATTCTGCATACGGATCTGAAGCGAAGATCAGTAGTCAGAACATTGTTTCAAAAGGGAAAAGTTGATGGAATGGTTTCCCTGCACATGAGAGCCGATTTTTGGATGTACCTTGTATTGTTCTTAGCAATGAAGTGGTTAAGAGAATGTGAAATGTGGAAATCTTTTAAGTGGCTCAGTTGATTGAGTGAACACAAGACTTGACTCATGTGTATTCATCATAAATCAAGGTAACACATCGTACAAAATATTCAACAAGGAAGGATGAGAATGAAGAACATAGAAGAAGATTATTTTAGCAAACTGCAATGAGCCAAAATGGTGTGTTTAAAAAACCTGATTTAAAAAGTTAAAGGAAAAAAGAACATTTCACCTTACCCTATGCCATACGTGCAGCTATGAACCCCCATGCACTGACCACAGAAGCTGCCTCAAAAACTTCTTTTCTCCTCTTATCCTATCTTACCTTATACTAACTTATCTTAGATATCATTTTGTTATTCAATGTACATCTGCCTTCCAAAGGTGGTCAATTTGGGATTCGATCCCGAGATGGCCCGGCAAGCCCTGACACATTTCTCTGGGAACATCCAGCGTGCTGTGGACAATTTGCTGAAGAATGATGGGATATGGTCGGCGCCGTCACCTTCAGCATCCTCCACCTCTGCATCGGAGACCTCAGCATCGGACATGTCATCAGGCTCAGGTAGGGGTTCAAAACTAAGCTGATCACTTTTGGGCACACTAAGTGTTACTTGTCAGCAGTGAATTCAGAGTTCTCAGTGGCTTTCATCATAAATATTATGTATCGCTGGCAAATGTGAGAAAATAAAAAATAAATTTTATTATCTTATTCACCACTCTGTTATTATGTATGCATTTCACACAGCTGTTCAAACCAGACTCAGAGCGCCCCTTTAGTTGCTCACTGCTGGAGTCATAAATCAGTAGTCCACGAGACAGCTTGGGAGGGGGGAATTCCCCTCCAATCTGTGCCTGTATCAATTTCCCATGCTACTGGTTGATCCCCTCCATGATATCTCGCCTCTTTTATCCCATTACCCTGCAGTATCCACCGTAACTAATATCGTTTTGTGACCACCTTGAGATTCCCATGATTTCCTTATGCTTAGCCATATAAGTTTTGTTCATGTGTTTGTTTGGGTTGTCATGCACAAAATGATTTAAAACTACATTGCATTGTCTCTATAATGAATGTAAATTAATACCATTTTTTATCAAAATCCCTTTTGTAGGCAGATCAAAATTTCCCAAATTACTTTTAAACAAATCAGTATTCTCATCATTCCACGATGTGAAAGTCACTTTAAGTCACATGTTTAGAAGTTGGATTATGTTTGATTTTGTCCTTAAACTACTGAGATTAGTACTTCATCTACGGGCACTCAGGCCATGCAGCCCTACCCAGCCCTGCCCCCTGTGGGTGGGCCTCACCTGCCTAAATGTGTGGAATTCAGCAGTTAAATATGTGAAAGCAGCACTGGCGACAGTAAAGCTGTGACCATCCCACACTGACCAGACTGAAAGAGTAATGTTTTTACTTTATAATATCAAACTTTGAAAGAATTCTGTTTATTCCACTGATGAATATTATATTATCCGTTTAAGACTCTATATACGGATTCAACAGTGCCTATTTTTGTCAACTTTTTATACACCACATTTTATGCACACAAAAAAAAAAAATTTTAGTAAAAAGTCAGAGATTTTATCTTTTTGTTGATTAGCTTATTTTTGATGCAGAGCAGTTCTGTCTACTGCATAATCCTTTTCCAAAAGCATAAACTTTCACCATACAAGTTTGCAACAACCATTTGCGCAGGCACCCGCAGGCACCGTGGTATGACTGACCTTTTGACCCCGGTCGAATCAGCAGGTCAGCAGGAAACTAAAGGAACTGTGATGAACAGCTGTGACCGTAGCTGTTGACTGTCTGTATGTGGAGCATTTGAATAATTTTTAGTTAAAGTGAAAGAACTATTTTAGAGATTTAATTGTTGCGGTGGGATGATAAAAATCATCCTGTGGTTATTTGTACGTGTGGTGCGTAACATGTTACAATGAACCATTAATATTGCCTTTGGGGCTGTTTGGGCAAAGATTCCACTGCAAATCCTTGAAAAAGCCAGGCACTAACCTTGGATGCCTTTTCTGTGGTACATGTGTTCAGTGAATAAGAAAAGTTAAATGTTTACTTAAGTTGATATCGACATGACAGTTTCTGAGCTTTTCATTTGGTCAAAATAGTTTGAAATTATACACGACAAAGAGAAAGGGCTATTTTTACACATTCCATGATGAAAACAGGCAATAGCAGGTTTGTCCAATTTTAGTCTACACATGAATAGCCAATAGTGTCAGTGCTGTGATCCCTGATCGAGATTACTGTACTTGCCTGCGCTAGTTCTGGTTTGTGAAAATGTGGTGAGCTGCTGTGTCTTGTCTTTGCCCATCAATACCAAAAAGTTTTAGTTTATCTTGGCATTCCGTTCTAAGCAGCACAAAACTCCAGAAACATTGGATCTGTCAGAGTAAGAACAGACTGTGAAACACTCGGAGCCCGAATTGTTCAAGAATAAGTGGTGTTGAAATGTTGTCAAGTATGTTATTTACAGTTCAGCAACTCCATCGTCACATTTTTATGCCTTACAGATACCATACCTCTGGCAGCTGGGATTCAGACTGTAATTAGACTGAAGACTGCAAATTTTCTCGAGATTGCTCTTACTTATTTATTTGTCATTTCTGCTTTGAAATTTTGACCCGCTCAGATGTATCCAGCCCTGAGGAACAAGCCCACAAGCGGTTGAGGAAAGATGAGAAAGAAGCTTTGCAATCCTTTGTCTCAGAGATCAAGAGTGATACCAATGACCATCTGGACCTGACTCTTACAGAGGAGCGAGATATCTTACTCATGTACCAAGGCATGATCGAGAGTTTGCCTTCCAAATCATAAGTAATTTTAATGCAATGGCATCTTTTAACTTTCATCTTTTAGGAGATACAACCTTTCTAATCCCAGATGCCAAAAATGTATTTCCTATTTACTTATGAATTTCATGAAAATCAATTTTACTAGTATTTATTTTCCATTCACTGTGCTCTGCAACAGCATATTAACAATTTTATCTTTCAAAGGCAGCTGGTTGAGGCATCGAATCATCATAGAATGAAATTTAAAATTTAAATTTTAGATTAGAAGAAATATCCTATATTCAGGGAATTTTCATCATAACATTCGTGACGTGAGCTATTAGATTGACAGGACATGTCTTCATTTCAAAGTTTGAGATGGATAAAGAAACTATTTATGACACTGATGAATACATACAGTTCCCACCCCTTGATTAATTGTTTAATGATGAGGTCTAAAACCAGTAAAAACATCAGCAGCAAAGACAGATGGCAACACGAGCCCTGGAGCTATGAAAGTTTGGATCAGTTTGTTTTTTTTTTTTAATATAAATTTGAAGAATTCTTGGAGAACATGACCATTTAAATTTTCTCACATTTGTTTTTGGTTTTTAATTAGTTGCTTAATATATCAGTAGAATTTGGTGGAGGTGGAAATCAACAATATGTACTTTAAATTATTTGCAAAACGTGATAGTTGAACAGAGTAAATATACCACCTAGTTAATGAGTTTTTGCTTCTGTTCAGCATTAATATGATGTTCATCATGTGTGTACCAATCTTTCTCTTTTCAACAAGCTTATTTGCAGTGCACTGCATGAAGAACTGGCAGGTTGTAAATAACACATTATGTCTGTTTCTGGAAGGATATAAGCTTCTCATTCTGAATAAAAGTCTGTGTGAGAGAAACTAAATCCTGTGCGCCTTATTTCACTTCTAATCTGTTGTATAGATGCTACCGTTTGGTTTCAGAGAAAGTTGGTGGTTGAATTCATTTTGCTGTTTATCTAGCTGACTTGGCTTTTCTGTTTTAAAAAACAGACTATTTCTTCTGTTTTGACCTGTAATTTGTATTTGTTGTTAGTAGCAGAAATTTAGGTTTTCGTCTTCAAAATTAGGCTTAGGGTAGAATGATAGCAGATTGATTTTTTTTTGGTGTAAGTTTCAAGAATCATTTTCAAAATGGATACAGACACTCACATAAATATACGTGCATTAGAAATACTTTCATGGAAACACTGAAACACACACTCACTATTTCTTAGAACTGCCACTTTTTTGTTACATTGGGAATACAGATAGACTATGTATGGTTGCAGCAACACTTACATATTTACATGAGCTTTCACAATAGAAAATGTGTCACCTCATTTGGCCACTTCAGCACACATTTTGATTCAGACTTTTTTTTATCAGTCTTACTTATCTGTCCATCTTGCTGAAATGTGAGCAGACATGCAGTGGTCTGATTGTTGCATAATATTGGAAAAGTTGCCTCAGAGAGGTATAGTCAAATACATAAAGACAACTCTACACTGGATCAGAAGCTTAATCGTCATACCCATCCACCACTCTCAGTGATTATGTGCATGCATGTGAACCCTGAACCCCAGATTACTGTACTTTTCTATGATACACTTCCTGCCTGCCAAAACATGATGAACTGCTGTCTTTTCACAACCTTTGGTTGCAGGAAAATCCCATGGTTTGTTGTAGCATCCTCTTCTAAGCATCAAAAAATGTCAACAGATAGAAGCTGGTTGAGATTAGGAGTGGTGATAGATCAAACTTTACAATGGGCTAAGTCATTTTGATAAACTGGAAGCGATCTTTCGTCAAGCACCTTTGATGCTCTTCTGGCACGAAAAGCTTGTTAGGAACGATAAAAGGGCAAGGTATCCGTACATGCACTGGGGAAGTCTTTACAATCATCAGGCCTCCCCTCCATATTTTGACTTTTTTTTTGTTATTCTTTTTCTTGTAACGATCAAGCCTCACAACTTAAAAATATAAGAAAAGACCAAGGTTGATTTTTTTTTCTCATTTTTTGGTTTATTCCATGTTTCTAGAGTTCACAAAAAGTCACAACAAAAACAGCTAAAATATTTAACACTGCTGGTTGGTAGACATACAAGAATTGTATTGATAAGTATAAAACAAGAAAAGCATATGTGTGCAAATAGGAAGATATCTGTCATACACACAAAAAAAACAGCAACAACAAAAATAAAAATGAAAAAAGAAAAACAAATCATAAGTGAAATACAATTAACAGTGACCATACAATTTCGCCTGAAATATTTAACTTCAGATGAAACATGTATTCATATATATATATTTAACATATATAATATCTCTTCTGAAAATCTGCTAAGCTAAATTAAACTATGGTCTTAAACATACATGTATTGTATTTCAATTCATTACATGACTGAATGATCTGACACAGCTTGGTGGATATTCACTATCAATGCAAGTGCCTTCGTCTGGCTGACAAGATAACAATGTGCTAAGAGCACTCAAACTACATGTATCTGGTTATAGAGTAGTATGAAATTGTAATGGACTGTCACATTTTTATATTTCTTTTCCACAGATGACACACTAGAAATTAAACAAAACAACATGAATGTACTTGATGTGTAGCAAGTCAAGAGCAGATTGGAACAATGTCTTTGATAGCTCCCCAATTACTTTTCTGTGACTTATTTTGAACACATCTTTGCCATAACCTTGAAATCCTAGACACTGATCTTACACTAGTGCCAAATGTACTACCTCTAACCCAATTTCTCAAAGACGACAGCTTTCTGTAACCACATACAAAATTTCAAGAAAAAACAAAAGATTATCTCCCTACCAAAAACCATCTTACAAAAACAAGAAACAGAAAAAAACACGGGAAAGTACTTAACAAACCCAGATATATTTACTTTTGTTTGCCTGTGAAAGCAAATTAATAGTTTTGTTGACAAATGCTATTTTTTTTCACTCAGTTCTTGAAAAGTTTAAAAACAGCATGATAAAACAAAAAACATAATTAATAAGAACAGCATCAAGATGAAAATCGCCTGCTGTCTATCTAGACCATCCAACTAAAATAAGAAGGCATGCTAATGTATCAATTAAGATTTAAAATCTCAAGGTAAAGTTTCCAAAATGTACAAATACACTGTTTTCCTTGTATAATAAAAGCAAAGCTAAAAAGTCTCCCATTATATTTTCATTTGACAAAAATACACTAAAAATTGCATACATCACAGAGAGGTTTTAGCTGATTTCTGACTTTTCCTGACTAAACCTCTCATCAGTGTAAAATAACCAATACCCTTGTTGTGGAAAACCTCACCAAAGCCTAGTCTACAGACCAAAAAACAAAACAAAATAAAACTGAAATGTTAACAGACTTATATTTCCCAAATGTAATCTAAGAAGGAAAATGTAACATATTTGCGTAGAAGAAATTAATTGTCATTTGAAATATGGAGAAATAAGTATTGCGCAGATGAAAATCATATTTGCTGAAGGGAGAATTTTCCTTGCTGATCTGTAAAGTGAAAAAACATGTTTTAGTTTTATTCAAGGAGAAAGAAGCAAAGGAATGTGCGGGGAAAAAGACCCACTAAATATATGGAGCTGAATTTTAGGACCTACACTGGAACTAACATACATGTTTACCCTGTTTTACAGAAGACAAACTCAATCATAGCACTGACTTCCATCTTTCCCAGTTGTTTGTTTTGAAATAGACATTTTGTGACTGTTCAATTCCTAATATTTCTTTGCATGAAATGAAGAATGTCAAAGTTGTTACTTGAGTAGGAAAAACCAACACCTTTTTGCCCCCCAAAAAACATTTTTGTTGAATCTTGACTGAAAACACTTTCTCTGCATAAACACTTAAGTTTTACACACTACCACAAACACATTGTGTAAGAACATCGAGCACGAAACATTTTCCAGCTTTTTCATGAAAACAAAATCACCATTTCTAATCTTCATCTTTTCCAGTGGAACATTTCTTATCATATTCTCTCTCTGCTAAATCATCCCCTCCTCTCTCTTTCCTTGTTTTTGTCTTTGCTTGAAGATGTGAGATGAACACAGATTTTTGTATCTGCCCTTCTTAATTTCTAAGAATTGGATTGCAGCTATGACCTCTTTTCTACAAATTCTTTTATCCAAGAGAAATCTTCACATAATAGTGTAAGATATTCATAGTTAATACTCAATTAACTTAAATGTAGTTTTGCTCTACGCATAGATATGGGCATCACAGCCTAGGCCTAGGTGCCTACTGGAAACATCAGAATGAACTGCAGGATTCACTTTCACTGACAAAACCGATGTCTCGCACTCCCCATTTACAAAACAAAACCAAAAAAAATGAAAAGACCAAAAGTTATCACAAAACCAGATATGTAGGATTCAACACGTTGTCATACATGCTGAGCCAGAAGGTGAGTACAAAGTAAAAAAATATAGGCCATCAAAAAAGAAAAAAGATTAGCAACAAAGAAGAAAAAGATAACATAATATTGTAGCTTGAAAGTACACAGCTTTGGGATTTGCACACGCAAAATAATCTTGCACATTGTAGAATGATGAAAATGTGGGGCATTTGTCGGCAGTCCTGTGTAATGTTTTTGCCTCCGTCACTGACCACACTAGGCAAGCATGTGTGCCTCCATCAAACAATGACAGCTTGAGCTTACTCAGAGTTTCTATCGTACACATGACTTATCTGTTCATGTCCTTTCTTCTGCCTCCTTTTTTCAGTTTAATACCCAGTGACCCCACAGATGGAGCTTGTTGCACTAAAACTTGTTAGCAAAGACATGTAAATCTTAGGTGTGGAAATGCAAGCAGGACTCAGTGATGACATTCAAGTTTTGAGAAAACTGGTACCGTATGTTTTTGTTTTGTTTTATCTCCTGTGTTTTGATATCCATAAAACTATAGACTTTGGACACATTTTTATTTGTATTTGGGTTCTTCAATTAGGACAATGAGAGAACCTGCAGCACTGGGGGAGGGGGCTGAAAAAGGAAACACACACTCAGGACTGCAAGTATTTCCACATCTTAGTTTTTACTGTCCTCTCTTTATTATTATTATTATTATTTTTCTGACACTGCATGGAGCGGCAAGGTCTATTTTTGTTCAACTTTGACAATTCCAAGTATGAAGAACAAATACACTTTTGACAGTAAAGGGCTGTCTCAGACAGGGTGGGACTATCAACATGTGCTTTACTCAATGTCTTGTGTAAGAAATGGGACAGGTCGAAAGAGAAAGTTTCTGATCACCTGTGTGCTTATTAAATGCATCTATCTCACGGGCCAGATCTGGCAATTGTCCATCTGCCCTAATTGACCAGTCTACGACCTGATTTGTCTTTGACCTGGAGTGACTGTCCAGGGTAAACTATGAATTTAAAAAAAAAAACAAAAAAAAAATTCTATATATTGTGCAACCAGGTGAAATAAGTAGATGTCCATGGGATGCTTCCTTAAGAAAACAGGACTTTACTGATCATGGGATTAAAGGATTTAACTTGTGAATATCTTGGCAGAGAAGAGAAGTAGCTAAACTACTTTCTCACCCCAGTCCACTGCACTCATTTCCCTTTCTCTTACAGCTGGCACCAATCACTTTATAGGAGACATTTGACAGGAGACTCATTTCAATGGCTGTGATAGCCCCAAAGGCCTAATGAGATAAGTGATTGCGATGGCCCTCAAAGGCCTAATGAGATAACTAACTTACTTCACCTGGCTGCCTAACATTTTCATATATGTACAAAACTGATGAGGGTTATACATGACTAGATATGACACTGCTTTGTCCATGTATGGGGGGAAGTTTAAAATGTAAAACAAAAAATTAATGTAAACCAACAGCTCTTTGTACATCATACACTTGTTTATAATGACCAATGCAGAAAATGCATTTTTAAAAAAATATCACAGGCAAAAACCAATTATGTTTTTTTGGTGTTTATATGTTATTACATATATGGTGTGCAGAAGTCTCCCCAAGATGATGAGCATTTGCTTGTTTCATCAAGAAACCACAAAAATATATTTGCAGTACGAGTAAGAGAAAACTGTACTGTATATGTAGTGCATGCCATCACATCTGGATGTTTAAAATTGTACTTTCCAACATTGTATCCAACATAACTAGAACTGGTCTTTCAAGAAATAAACACCAAAACCCACATGCTTTTGATGGTATTACTATTGATACACTGTTTCCATCAGTGTATAGCTCATCTTTTTGAAGGACATCAAGTACACCCTGAAATAAGATTGCCCATCAAGGATTATTTACTTAGGTTATTATTTACTTCTCCAGTTCCACATGCCTAGTGCATAATTAGGTTATTTAAACATCAAATATGATATGGACTTCGTGAGAAGTACATATATTGTGACTTATCCATCAAGGCTAGACTGCTATTCACAAAGACTAAAAACCAAAGTACATGCATGGTAATGGAAGAGTTGGCATTCTTGAGTTGAACAAGAACTCGGGGACTATCTGTCCTGATGAAGAAACTGTTGGGCCTCTCAGAAAGTTTTCTCTCTGAACAGTGCTAGCATGCGCTGATTTACAGCCCAGCGTCCTTGGGTGTGTCTGTTCTAGTTAGGAACAAAGTTGGTACGAGTGTCGCTGCACAGGCACATATAAGGGTGGGCGTACAGCAGAAAACTGATGGCTTTTTCTACAGCAAGTAAGAAGTAAACAGAACAAACTGTAAACCTGTAAATATGTAAGACAGGGAGAGAGAAAAGATACACTTCTGCACACCCTCTCACCACCATGTAATAATCAGATCATTGTTCTTTTGTAAAAGAAACAAAATACTAGGCAAAAATATCCGAAACGAGTAGGAAAATAAAACTCCAAAATAATCAAAGAGGAGAAAGAGAGAAAAAAATAAGACAAGCAAGTTACACCTGTACAGAAGAATGACACAGTAAAGCTGCAAACATACTGAGTAAATGACAAAAAGACAGTTACCAGCGTATCTTTTGGTGGAGAGATTGAAAGAAAACATATATCTACAGCAGCTGGTGGTGGTCCAAGTTCATCATAATATACTATACAGCAGACCAGTCCTTTTTAGTTATAGTGTGTTATATGTTCTAGGTATGAATGTCAAGTACCTGGGGAAACAGTCCAACAAAGTGTCAATGCACAGTGACTACATCACAGGCTATGTTTGTCATTGTCAGATCAGCAATGTGGGTTTGCACTTGAATTTCCTTGCCTGCTAAAGTGTGTAAAATCAAGAGATGAACATGTGGGTGACATGAAGATAACAAACCTCATCTCTCCTCAGTCCTTTCATATCATCACATATTCAAACCTGCCCGTCTTTGCCTTCTGGAAATGACCACTGTCCATTCTGCTTTCAGTATGCAACACTAAATTGTCATTGTTTAACCTGAATCATCTCTGCATCTCTAGGTTTGGGCTAAAACAAATGTATATGAAAGTATTTTTTTCCAGTGTCACAGTTTTCATTAAAATAAGACAGGAAAACAATGAGGAGTATGAGCCCTTGTACAGATTTATACTTGTTTATCAATGGGCCACAGGTAAAAATGAAGAAAGGGGCATAAATCAACAATATGGCCAATGAGATGAGTAAAAACTGCAGGTTGGACAAATCAGGAGGGATTTTGGTATTGGAGAAGAGAAACAAGGCTAATGGCAATCAGTGGCAAATCCATCTTAGAATTTTTGTGGCAAGCCCCATAGGTTTCAGACAGACTCCTATTCTTGCATGGGCCTTTGGTTTCATTTAGGCCTCTGTTCTCGAATAGGATCTTTGTCTCAGCTTGGCCTTTGTCTCAGATAGGCTTTTAATTTCAGATAAGCCTTCAGTTTCAGCCTTTAGTCCCACAAGTTTTAGACCTTTCTCAGATACTCTTATATTTCTGATACGACTTTGTCTGGGATAGGCTCTTATTCTTCCATTCCTGATTTCAAATGGGCCTTGGTCCTTATCCCAGATAGACCATTAACCCAAGATTGGCTCTTTATCTTTGAGACTGACATGGTCATGAGTACCAATCAGGCCTGTTATCTTGGATAGGCACGTTTTAGATAAGTCTTAAAACACTATGATGACATGATATGATGGGGCTCCCACACAGGTTCAAGCTTTGAGGATTTCAAAAGTGTAGCTTCACCACTGAGGGTGGAAATGATGATCATAAGAAGGAGGACGTCAATGACTGATGAGAAGGAAACAAAGATCTTCATGCTAGAGCTGGGCTACTGAGAGTAAATATGTGCCACAACATTGAACACTCACAACGAGATTACAATAATAAATTTTCACAGGTCCATAGTCCGGGTACCATCAATGTGGGGTTGGGATGAGAATGAATAATGGAAAATGGTCATGATAATAAGACTGTTCATGAATCATTGCAAACAATGAAAAAAACAAAACAAAATGAGATTATAATAATATACTTCTTAGTTCTAGCTATCTAAATTTTAACATATACACAGATATAAAATTATAGACTTGAACAATTTACAACGCTGTAAAAATTACATCCTCGGCCATTCATACATGATTTTAAAAAAAAAGAAAAAAAAGAAAAGATAAAAGATTCAATCAGTATGGACACAAAGAATTATAAAAATTTATTTCTATACATGTACAGAAATGCACAAACTGCAAAGAGCCAAGCTGTGGGTCTGAAACTGTACACATTTTCACTATGAATCACTGAACTGCAGTGATGGGTCGTCAAGAATGCAGAAAATATAAGCAAATGAGATTATCACTTTCTCTCTCCTCTCTCACAGCAAGAAATAACAAGGACAAAAATGATCCCTGACCCTGACAATGATATCATTCACATCAAAAATGAAAAAAATTTGTACAGATTCTAAACATGTGACCCAATACACAGTTCTTATCTACTTAATGATGACAAACACTTCCCAGTTGTTTTGTTTGAAAAACTAAGATTTTTATATCAGCTTGTTTGTTGTTCATGGTATCAAGTAGTAAAAAGGACTGTTAAGAAAGATTTCACGAACTCCTGGATGATATCTGACAGATATTGGAAACCAATCTGGCAAAGAGTCCAGAAAATCTAAATCTTGTTCTGAGAAAGAAATCTATGTTCATTTTCAATATGACCAAGTGATTCATTCTAGTATTTTGAAATACTACAAAAATTTGTAAGTTCTGGAAAGTTGATAACTATTTAAGCTGGTAAAAACCACCATCTCTCTACATCTCTACTACTACTGAAAAAACAAAAAGTAATTTTACTTTTCTTAGGCCTCTCATTTTTCATCAACCTCATAAAATACTTTTCAACTTTTCAGCAAATGAAATACAGAAATATTATATCAGACAAATTTCACTGGCTTTGCTAGTATGTTGTATTTAGAAATTGGCCAAATAGAATACTGGCTTCTTTTTTTTATTGTCTACCTGAAATCTAATGGAGCGAGCAATAAATAACGGGGAGAATGACAATGGTCTTCTCTTTTGAGCATTTCAAATGCTTAGAAGGATTAGAGATCATTTTTGATACGATAATCATATTCTTTACTTGATAACTGTTAGAGATACTGATATGTCCTAATTCAAAAACTATGCAGTGAGCAATGGATAGCAACGTTATTGAGCTGAATATACAGATTGAATTGTTCTCCATTGGTGGTGAATTAATTAATTTAAAGTGGACCGATGGGTTGGTTCAGCACAGGTCCCAGTTATAATACTGTGTGCCATCATGTGCACCTGCTCTCAATCATTCAAAAGAAACACATTAGTAGGATCTTAAAAAGCACATCCCTGTCAGTCACTGAATGAGTGTTTACTCAATGTCCAGTTGATCTTTTGGGGGGTAATATACTTTTTTTTTTTAATATGAAAAATGTATGTACAGTACACTGGGTTTTGTTCAGCACAACAATATTATTATACCATTTCAAGGGGAAAAACACAAGAGAATGACTTCTCTTATTCATGGGATTGATACAATTGTGGTCACATGATGGAAAGTTGTCAATAACTGGCAATAAAAAATACATTAAAGTTTATTATAATAATTGGCAAGGTATACTACAATTTCAATGTAATTGTCTTTTGCAAACATTCATCTTCCCTCTCAAGGTATCATGGCTACAAATGAATGACATAAATGCAAAGCAAGCCAATGTTTGATTATAATCACTCTTTTTACAGAAACATTTTCAATATAGACTGTGTTCTTCTGTTGTACATCACCCATTGACATACACAGTATGTCATACATTTTTTAAGTTTCATGGCATAAACTGAGATAAATCCATACAGCAATGCCTTCTATCTTCAGACAGGTAGAGACTTTTGCATTGTGCAAATGTGGCAAATTTTCAGTGATCACTTCGCAAGTCATACACAGACAAAACAAATTAGATTTCTTGAACCACCAACTCTCCATCTGCCAAGAGGTAAATGACTCTTATTCTGTCTTGTCTGTTTGGAGAGGACTGCCTTTCATACTGACAACCATTTCACTGTGATAAATTTGACAAACCATTCTCTCTGATATTTTGCAAGGTAACCATACATTATGGCCGCAGGAGTGATATAGCAAGATGGACTGAGCTGAGGATGGGAAAGATTTCCCCTTTTCTTCTGACTACAATTGAGCATGTCTATTTTGTTAGCATACCACATTCCTCTGACTGATTCATACCATTACAGATGTCATATCACCCACTCTAAGTTGCCCCTCCCTCCATCTGTTCTCTCCCTCCCAGAATCATCTAATACACCCTTGCTGGTTTTGTTATTTTGCCAGAGCTACAAACTGGACTGGTTTCCTTTCTCCAGCTGTGCACTCTCAGGTGGCAACAGCTGCTATCTGAGCAAACAATAATTTGGTCTTCCCCAGTGAGCAAATCTATTTTCCCCTTGACACTGTGTGTAACAATCATCTGTCTTTCTTCTCTGACAAGGCAATGCACAACACATCACAAGTTTAAACAAATTCGCGTCCAGAATTAAAAATTTTTGATGTGTAAAGCTTAAGGATGAGAACAAAATAACAAGGAAAAGGTAATCAGTATATTGTGCCATAATTAATGAGACAGAGTTCAAATAAAGCTCAAAACTCAACAGCCTGAGTTGTGTTGAATTTGTCATGAAAGTAAAAATAGAGCTGTCTTCTTTTGGATGTCTTCTTAAAGAAATGTTTGGAATTATAGGCTAGCCGGGCATATCTAGAACATTCAGGTCTCTTTACAAAACTCTATACTGGGCATGAGAAATTTGCTACAATTTTATAACATGAACACGTATCTTGCTATCTCTTTCCTTATTGAGTTGTTGATTACCACCAATTGATCTCTATAGACTCTGAACAAATAATCAACAGCTCTTTCCACTGCGCACTTCTACAAAAAATACCTCATCAAGGGGAACTCTATCATGTATTAAACGGCTATCGGAAAGCATTTGACTGAGTCTGGTGTGATGGTATCTGGACCACCATGAACAAATTCAGAGTGGGAAAGAGGCTGATTCAAATCATTCAAAAGCTTCACACCAAAGTGAATCCACTGTAGTAGCATCAATGACATATTTACTCTGCAAGTTTACAACATAAATTTGTCACTGATATCATATTTAGCGCTGTGTAGCTCAACTCTTGCTGATGTGCCAGGATGTAAAAAATCAATCAATCAATCAAGTAATCCAGAGCCTGCAGTTGAAAACGCTGAAGCAGCAGCAATAGCAACCTTAGAGACATAAATAAAGTTAGCGGTGACAGTAAAACATGAAGAGAGAAAACATTCAATTACTAAAAGACACAGAAATAATTATTTATCTAATAATTACCATTTTCCGTTACATTCTAGGCAGAATCAATGTGATAAAGTACTCTTCAATGAAGTAAATACTTTCATTTTACAAACTGTAACTTGTTAGAGTGACTGACAGCTGTGATTATACTTTTGACTATTGCTCATTTTTTGCATGAAAAACACAATTTGGCCTGCAAAATGAGTCCCAAAGTTGAATTTCTGAGAGATGTTTTCTTTCATTTTGCTTCTAAGGGATTGTATGCCTTCACATAATACTGGAGATATAAAGTTTTATTCTATTCTCCCACAATATTTAAATTTTGTTCAGTTTCCCTTTCTTTTCTTTTTCTTCTAATTGTGTGTTTGTTTGTTAATCCTAGAAGTGTCAAGGAACAGATCCGATATAAGATATGTCCATCCTAACTGAGTCTGAATTCCTCTCCACCTATCACCGACAGTGAAAAGAAAGTATAGGCTTGTATTGTCTATAGAGCTAAACTGCCTGTTCTGGGACATGAGTGATTGTTATCAGAGAAAGCTCAGCAGGCCAACAGCAGTTTCTACTGATGCTGTTGGGACTAAAGACGATGAAAAAAGAATAATATGGAAAAGAATGATGAGAACCGCAATCTTTTTGTCAACACAGATTTCATTTCATGTTTTTATTACCGTCCTGTACATTTCCACATCATTATCATGGGCACAAACTACCAGTGGTCTACCAGCTGTCAAAGCAGCTGGTGGCTTCTGCTGATCATCTCAAGAGGAAAGTTGCACAGAATGTCTCTCAGACAGTGCCTACAACTCCAAGTGAAGTCTTGTCAGATACTGTTACTGAAGATATTCCATATTTCATTACGTCCAATCAAATTGGACATAAGCAATCAGTGGGATCTGATGGCTGAAGTCAGAGAAGAAGAAGACGGCGCTCATCTCCATGATGTTTTGGACTGTGACCATATCAAAAAGTGATGTGTGCCATCGTATTTAAATATTACCTGGCCCACTATCATGACTACAACTTTTGGAAACTACCGTCGTGGTGTGCTAGGATATGATAAACACCTGAATTATACGCTAGAGGAGAGGAATAGCCTTATATTGGCTAAGGATACTGTGAAAACACAGGACGTCTTGAACCGATTTCAGCATAAACTGGACATAGAAATGAAGTTGACAGTTAAGAAATTCAGTCAATGGTTTATGACTTGCAGTCCACAGGAAACAAGTGAACTTATTGCAACAACCTAATTTGCAATACATAGATGAACAGTCTGTATCATCAAAGGTAAGTAATGAATCCGTCAGACCAGTCAGATTAGTGCCTACAAGACAGAACAAAGTTTCCTCTCAGTCTAACCGTCCTCCTGTCTAGGAAGATAGCTAGTTTATGATCCTGAAACTGCACAAAGATCACGCTTACTTCAGACACATTTGACACTCAGTGGCTCTTATTGTATCAACAGGACAATATGATAGATATTTAGTCATTTTATATTTGACCTTCAAAATCTAACATATATATATGTTTACTCATGTGAATGCTGAGCACAGCAATAAATGGGTGGAAGGGGGAGGGAAGGCGGAAAAAAAAAAGAAAGGGGCCCACCCCCCCCCCCCCCCCCCCTTAACAAAGATCTCCAAAATGTGAGCCCTTACCACCATAGCTAAAAAGGCTGTGTGGTTACAAAAATATAGAAAAAAAAAGGAATTATCATTCCTTGTTTAACTTCAATAAAGACTTTAGTGCCTTCTTCCTTCTCTTGCATAACTTAATGAGTATTAACATATATGAATGAATTAGTTTCAGCCTCAGCAGAAAGGTTTTCCAAGAATAGCCATGCTTAGGAGAACAGTTTCTAACTTTTAATACTAACTACAATCACATTTAGGACGTTAACCAGAATCTGGCGATGTATGGTACAAAGCTGTTAATTTTAAAATCTTTGCTAATCACTACAAGAAAACAAGACTAGGTGATTGTTGATTCTTTTCCTATTTTCCATGACTCTGAGATTGTCTTCTACAATAAGTTCATGACATTTTGATCAGTCCCCACAGAGAACAAATGTCTTTTCTTTCCACACAAGATGCAAAATCAATACATGAAAGGATAGTCTAGTCTTTCTCTATTTCTTCGTTTGCAGATAAGATATTGCAAATGCACAATCAAGTGGAAAAGTCAATGGTAACCAGATCCAGGAACAACATTCAACCACAACAACATTATCACCAGCAATTCTGAATTTCCTCAGAACATAAGAGAAAAAGATTTAGAATGTATGCACAACGGTTCCTTTGAGTTTTTACACATTCAACTAGGAAGGACTCAATGGTAGCAAATCTTCATGCAACATTCTTCCTAAATTCATTTGCTGTCAACAGCATATTCATAAGCAAACCATGAGCTCACCTCCCCTCATACTATCTGGATTGGCCTCTTTTCTTTTCACACTGCAAACAATATTTAACATTAACATGACTGGAGGCCATAAACTGAAAGATGAGATTCAAACATTAAAATTTTTGCTATCATATATTCACAGATCCACCCAACTTTTGGCTGTTCAATATGGGTATATTACGATCACAGCTAAAACAAATGAGGCTAAACATGAAGATTTTTCATTCACCCTATATCTGACCAGTGTCGCACAAATTGAACAATAGGCTTGGTAAAGACTGTCAGCTTTCCAGGGAAACTTATTCTTCATGCATTTCTTGATAAATCAGCTGGGGTCAACGAACATCTTTCGAACAATAAAAGGGGCACATAACAGAAATGTCAAGAAAGTTAGGTGTTACAAGATTATTCAATGGAAACAGGTTTGAACGCAGTATTTCAAGTGATATTACCACTGCTAGTATGAAAGTTTAATTGTAGAACTGGAGTCAGTTTGCAACATCACATCCACAGAAGCTTTATTGCAAAGGAAGGCAGAGAAGTTCCCAGAACATAAGGAAAAGAGATCTAGAACTTTCTTGCCACTCTCCTGCTCTCAGTCTGACAGACCACAAAAGGCACCGTCAAAACAACCAGCCCTGTCCCGCTCAGCAGCAAAAGCAACCATCACATTTCTGCCTCAGCAGCTGATCTAGCACTTCCTGCTGGTAAGTACGACTCCCGCTACATCCGTCTACTCACCACTTCTCTAACTCCTATAATCCAGCCATTTTTTTTGAGTCAGTGATACAAGTTTCCCTGCCGAGCACAAGAGCTGACATTGGTGTTATATCCTTATTATGAATGTGGGAAACAGGTATGATATGGTTGCATCATGATGAATTTATACCATTTCGTTAACTCACACTGTTGAGAAATTTATAGAGAGAGGACTAATTTCAGACCCGGCTTTCTAACCTCCTAGACTACAAGCACAAGATTAATAAGATGAATGCAGCATGTATAGATCACTTCAGATATTGGCAAAAAATAAAAACCTGCAATCAAACTTGAAGCCCCTGCAACACTATGCCTAGTGGAGAATGGAGAGAGTGAAATACTTCAAAAAGACTATCTCTCCAGACCCACACAAGACATAAGCTTTAAGTTTTCTTGTCTGGCAACAGCCACAGACAAAGCCATGTTAAGATGCCGTAACTTACCATACTACCAACATATGCTGAAATACAAACTGACTTATCTCTCAGAAAAAAATAAACAGACAAATAAACAAACAAACAGTCACATTCTGACACTTTTCCTCCTCTTTTTTCAGACAGAAATTCATAGAGTCTGAATGTTTGTTTTATGGCACGTCACTATGGTTTCAGCAGATCTTGCACTGTCCGTACAAGGCTTGTTTATATCTACTTTGACCAGTTTTCTGAAGTGTAAACATACTCGCTGTGTTAGGCACAATACAGTCGTAATCGTGCTAATGTGCTGTTAAATCCCAACCCTAACAAACAAAGAAACACACCTCTGGAAGAGAGACTCTTCAGTGGTAGTACAAACTGTAAACCACAATCTTTTCAATCATTTAAACAACTGCAATGGATGACAAGAAGGCATAAATGCCAACTGATCAGCTAGAGGACTGCAGATATTCTAACATCCCAAAATAGGCTACCTAAAACAAAAAAAATATCTTTTTGAGTCTGAATGAATGTTTAATTATTCAGTTGGCCACCATTATACAATACAATCAAGCATGGAAAACTTGAATTTTCTTGGGGATCAAAAAATGTTTTCTAGAGATTTCTATGACTGCTCTTTTTTTTTTTTTTTTACAGAGGAATAGAAGGATTGCTAAGGGGGCATAACCATGATGACACTAACAGCATTCTAGGAATTATCACCCCTCAGTTCATCTACATGACATCATCCATTGTCTTTTGAACTACAGTGCATTACCAACTCACCACATTGCTGTACATGTATCATGTCATATGTAGGCTTTGTTTATTCTTTATAATACAGACAGTCTGTGTACCTAATCAGTTACCATCCTGCAAAATTACCACACCAACCGCTCCGGTGATTCATCTTCAATAAGGCCCAAATTTAGACCTACACTATACATTGCCTATTCCTACCACTCCCACACGTCTTCTCCTATTTAGTAGCAGCCTAAGATGAGCAACGTCTGACAAAAAGGGTCTAATCAGATATTCTGCCACTTTGAGATCCAGTAGATGATGATGAAACCAGTCGAGAAATGTGTGTTGAGTTTGAGAAATGTATGTTCATAATATAAACAAAACAAAGGAATTTAAATGGGGCCAACAACGGTGTTCAACATTTTCATGAATTCGAGATTAGCGTGTTTGAATTTTCTGTGTTCGACAGTATTTTGTTACTACCTTTCTAGTTGAAAAAACAAATCTACATCAATCTGGCCTTTATGCTAAAATACAGTTCAAGGGTGGTCATGAAAAATCTAAATAACAGATACAAAGATAGTAAAAAGATGACAATAATTCATATAAATATGCGTTTTTCA
Source organism: Peronia peronii (assembly GCA_039654565.1). NCBI lineage: Eukaryota > Metazoa > Mollusca > Gastropoda > Systellommatophora > Onchidiidae > Peronia > Peronia peronii. The sequence continues at coordinate 377,567 of JBCEWB010000010.1, read as the reverse complement.
ATAAAGATCTGGATAAAAGCCAGCATAAACCTGGACAACAAGGGGGAAAATTCAGTGATAATTTCTGAAATATTGTCCCTATCTGAACAATTTATGAAAATTCTCTTTTCAGATATGCAGGACCCATTTTCTTCCAAGTGGAAACAATACATATCGGCACATCAAACACAATCATTGGAGTATAAATTTGTCCCATCAGTGCAGGGAAAAACAGAACCGACCAACATTCACCAGCACTGCATTGCTTCCAAATCTTAATCTAACTCATGTGAAAGACAGTCTGCGCAAAGGTCTGAACAAATCACAGTTCACATCTCGCAAAACTGGATGGAGAAGGATTTCATTTCTCTGCTCACAACTTCTCTGAGACCTGCTCACATACCCCTTTTTTTTGTTATTGTTGTTTTTTTAAAAAGAGAACAAAAAGACTTTATATTTTGACAAACAGTGTCACTGATTTTTTCTTCCACTGGGAACAGAACATTGATTTGGTCCTACACCAAGACCATCTCCACTATAGATTCCTTGATAATCTCGCCAAAGTTTTGACTTACGTTTTGTTCTTTCTCCTCTTCCAAGGTTGTCGGAGATGATGAAGACGATGATGTAGAAGATGATGGTGCTGACTGTGCCACAGATGATGTACCCGAGGAAACGGTTTCAGAGTCTGTAACACACGTATCCAATTGTCTTTCACTGTCACAGCCATCATTTGGTAACACTGAAAACTTGGCACATTTAGAATTGTCCATTGTTTCCTGTTCCTCATCAAGTTTGCTCTTCTCCCAAAGGCTGGAAGCTTCAGTCATGGCCAATTCCTTGTTTATTGTACTGGATTTTTTTGCAGAGACAACTCTGACTTCAAGATTTCCTGAGGTGATGTTGGATGCCTCTGCTTTGCTGCTCTGTTCCTGTGGTTCTTCATCAGAGTTGGCTTCTTTACCATCACCGAAACTGTTCTCAGGAACAACTCTGACAGGCTCTTTTGCCCTATTATCTGTGAGACCTGTGCTAACCACAGCAGACTGGGACATTTTCAGAGACTCAGATGGCTTTGTGGATGGATCCACCATTGTGTAGGTTGAGTCTGTTGTTTGCCCCAGTGTGGATGATGCCATGGAGGTCATGAGAGAGGAGGTGAAGGATGCTAATGATGAGGAACATGATGGCAAGCAGACAGTGGACGTTTCCGCTGAGTACAAGTCCGGGATTTCAAATGAAGATGGCTGATTAGAGGACGTTATGGATGCATTAGATAGTGCAGAACAAGCTGTTTTCTCTGCAGACAAGTTATCTTTGTCCTCTGAGGGGGATTTCAAGTTGAGCTGAGTGGCTGGGCTGGTCAAGTTAACACCAGGACAAGAGGCAGTCATCCCACTGTCTGCATATGGCAAGTTGTAGAGGAGATTCTGGGAACTGCCTACCAGACTGCTGGTCTCCGAGCTCTCAGCAGACATATGGTAGGTGGAGAAGGTTGGAGCTGTATCTTTCAGAGCTGTGGTGGATGGCTCTGATCTTCCATCCATGTGGGAGGAGATGCCTGGGCAATGGGCGGCTAGGCGATCACGTGTGGTTGTTGTCATGGTGGCATAAGTTGTGGTTGAAGAGTTTGGAGATGCTGGATTAGTTGTGGCTGCTGTGGGTTCTGCCTCACGTGGGAAAGCCAAACCGTTTTCTCCTGCTGGAGTGGGATGGTCAGCAGAGCTTGCAGTGGCTAAGGATGAAGTAGTGCCCAGACCAAAACATTCCCTCAGTGTGGGGCTGGCAAGGGAGCTGCTCCAGCAAGAGGCCAGCTGAGGGGAGGGGAGTGGCTCAAAACCTGTACTGTTCCCATTGGTGGCTACAGTGGTGGTGGGATTACCAAAGCCTTGGCTGGGTACAGCAGCTGAAGGCCCAAAGCTGCTCAGGTGGTTTGATCCAGTCAGATAATCAGTAGAGGCGACAGCAGAGCTGCTGGGCCCGTAGCCCTGAGATGGCAACATTGGGGTATCCAGCTTGTAGGATGATCCTGTGGGGTGACTGCTGGTGTCCAAGATATCAGTATGACTGAACTTGGTCTGGAAGCTGGGGGCCGAGCCTGGAAGCATAAGGCTGTTGTCTGACACATCCAGCTCCAGGCTTGTGTCTACACTGGTGCGGGACATTGGTCCATTCTGAGACAGCAGGCTTCTGGGTGGTGTCATAACAGCTGTTGGTCCCCCACACTGTGCTGGGAGAGGGGGCAGGATGCCCGGGAGGAAGGGCGGCCGCAGCAAGGAGTGGCTGGGCGCTGCAGCTGTGGATGACTGATGTGGAGGGCCCAGCATGCCACATGACTGCTGATGTGGCTCCATGCCCATGGTGTTGCACGAGGCAGAGGTGGACACTCCACATGCACCATTGACTTGCAGGCTCTGGATGCAGCTGGGGTTGAGCAGGGAGGGCTGGGAGGACAGGCTGGAGATGTGGCTGTGCACAGAGCCATTGCTGCTGCTGTTGTGATTGACTGTGCTGATGCTGGTGGTGAACATCTGTGATGGTGAGACATGGAATTTTCCAGAGAAACTGGCCTGACTCAGACTAGCAAATGGTCGAGACTCCAACACTTCTGAAGAGGTCTCACTCATTTCTGAGTAAGAATTGTCATCATTGTCAAAGTACATGGATGTGGTGTTTTCTGCTTGGTAAACTTCCTCCTCTCCATCATTGAACAACAACATGTGCTGGGGGGATTGCTGCGGCTGTTGCTGCTGTGGTGGTGGAGGAGGTGGTGGGTGAAGAAGTGATATGCCTGGTGACAAACTCAAAGGATGGTGCTGGGCTAGTTGTGGGCCCTGGGACCCAGGATAGCCTGACTGTGGTCCCAATACTGAGGTGATCACTCGTTGTTGCTGGTGCTGCTGCTGCTGCTGCCGCTGCTGGTGTGTCACCATGGAGAACTTGACGTCGTGCATCATGACATTGCACATATCTGTATTCTGGCAGTCTCTGCAGCTTCCTCTTTCATTGCTATTGAACATGTTCAGATCAATGGCTTCAGTCTTCTTGGTTTTTAATCTGCTCTTCAATACTTTAGTGCCATTCTTGGACTTTCCGCTGCTTCCATCTGTGCTGGCTCCACTACAATTATCATCACTGGGCGCATCGGTACTTTCAGAACTCATCACACCCTCATCCCCATTTGCCCCCACAACATCAATCTCACCATTTGATGATGTAGATGAAGATGGAGAGAATGATGTGGTGGCTGCCGCTGAGTTGTTCTCAGGACACTCTGTATCTTTTCTCTCCAGCTCCAACCTCATCAAAGTATGGATAAAGTGGGTCCGCACACGGATTGGATTAAACTCGATCCTCCCAGATGGATTACTGCATCCATCTTTAGTGCATCCGCATGGGAAGGAGAGACGATCTACCTGGCACTGTATGCCTGCTTGACTGCATGCACAGGTGGCAGGGTCACAAAACACTTTACAGTCACAGCCACAAACATTGCGAGAAACTCGAATGTCCCGACACTCATCTTTCTCCTCATTGTCTATCTTCTTCACTCCTGCTGTCCGCAGCAACACCCGCCGCTGCCGAATGGGCAGTGGCTGTAAGAAGTAATAGTCATCATACTCGCTGTCACTCTCGCTGCCTGAGGAGATGTCATCTTCATGTTCCTGGGGTGGCAAGTTGCTGGCTAGCAAAGGAGAAGGGAACATTTTGCCCTGTCTTCGCTGTTCGGCCAAGATGCTGCGATGTATGCGTTTCTGTTCCTTGGTGTAGTCTGATAAAGAAAAGTCCCGGTGGAAAGTATGCTTCTCTGACATACCTGGAGGTACATTAAAAAAACAGGAATTAGATGGGTACAAAAATGAATGGTCTTCCTGACCCCCAAAAATACTTAACTCCTTAACAGATCTGAAGCGACCAAAAGCTTTTTTTTACCATGGCCACGAAGTAATTCACTATTATCATTCATGCAGCTAAACTAGTGCCTGAAATAACTATTGTTAGGATTTATTGTTGACACATTATGTTATCACCGATTGTATAATTTCTGTTCAAAAGATGTTATAATTTATACATAATTATTCCACTTGAACAATCTATAATTAAGTCAGTCAACATATAAAGTTAACTCAAAAATTACTTAGTGGTCAAAGAATTAAAAGCGACAATTAACTCAAAGTGCGCATATCTAAGCCATAGTCATTGTCATCTTCCAATATAACAATAATTGTGCTGATGTTCTGCTAAACCCATTCCACAGCTCTATGCATGTGAATGTTTGCTTTCAATAAAATACGTCAGATTCCAAAAAGGTGTTGCACAAAATCAACAGAACTACAAATGAAAAACAGAAGAAAGTGAACTGACTGTGTATCTTTATCATTTTATATACCAAGCATATCTTACTGTTTTCACGCAGACAAATTCTGTTTTGTGGGATCTGTAGTAATGATCCTATAGTCGTATCACAACAGATTTGTTCTGAGCAAGCGCCTAGCGAAAGGCTGGAAATATCTGCATCCATTTTGAGTAGGGAGTACAAACACTCCAAAATGTTCACAAGTTTGCCTCACTTTTTGGTTTGACTATGTTATGGTGGGTAGGAGATGTATGACTAAAACTCTTCACTGTGAGCCTATTGAACATAGATGCTCTCCAAATAATAGTAGTCGTAAATAGTGTCAATTATATAAAGACGTAGGAAAACGCCTGATGTACTTCCGGCATCGGGTTTTTCCTGAAATTATGTTCTATTATTGTTCGGGATTTCGTGGTGGACTGTAACACATAAATAAGTGTTCTATTATTAGCAGGGGGGAACAAATACTGCGTTCGGGATTTCTAGGTTTGTGCTTAGTTGAATATGGACTATTCTGATATTTAGTTCATGGATTGGCAAGTACAGATACACATATATACATGTAACATTTGGGACTGATGAACATGTTTAACTGATGAGTAGAGGCTGCCAAATCTTACCAAGTGTGGATCCTCCTTCACTGGGCACACAAGTGAAACCTTGTCTGCGCGGGAAGTAGTAGACGGTCACACCCTGGAAGTTCACTTTCTTTTTCATACGCTTGGGAGGTGAAGGTCCTGAGGCCACTGAAGAAGAAAAATGAAGAAAGAGTGAGATGACAGGGTGATTCAGGGCTTAAAACTGAAACAAACGTAAGCAAATTGTGGAGATATGCAGCTGCCCTGTGCTTAACCCTTCTATTACACTGTGACAGATTGACATAAAACACTTTCAAAGGTGAACAGTTTCACTGCAAGCTCCACATAACTTAAAGCATAAGGAACAATTGCACGCATAACAACAGCAACACGAGCCCAGCACAGTAACAGAAACACCAAGAGCTACAGTGCCTGCAACGCATGATATCTACATTCTGCCCATTTTCATCATTCCCAGTCTGGCCACCTGCCAGTGTCCTAGTTAACCCATATTCTAATGTTGGAACTCCAATATCAATTTCTCCTTTCCAACACATCTCCCTGTTGCTCACCCAAACTCCTCAGTCCAACTCACTTATATACATCTAGGTTTCTACCTGCAAACAGTCCCAGGCTAAAGCTTATATCAAAACCAGCCTAATACACCGGCATTGATTCACCTCTCTCCCAGCTAACCTGCTAGGTTTCAGGTGAGACATGGGAACAATATACTTGTTTCCTTACATCAAAGACCATGCACTGACAGAAATAGATTGCTTCTTCAGATCTTGTGCAATGACTCCTTGTTGTAAGAATCTTAACTGTTCAAACCCACAAAATGAACACATTAGTATCGATGAAGAATAGTACTGAAAATGTACCGAAGAGCTGGAAATGACAAGTGAACTGAAAGTCTTATTTTTCCTTAACAAGATAGATAGGGAAATGAAGAAAGAGGAAGCAGAGAAGGAAGGGAAAAAGGGGAGCTAACTGCTGGATATACAAAACAGTGGATCAATAGACCATCCTGATACAAGGAATGATAAGACACTGGGCATCTGCTTAAATGAAACTTAAATCATGGGTTCGAATAATACCAGGGATGGAAGAGATATAGAAGCCACTTTTTTTTTCTCATTTTTTTGGTGATTCAACAATTCCTTCGCTTCTTTGACAGAAGAGTCCAATGTCTAACCTTCTCAGGTAAGGGTGAATAAATTTCAGGGGTCCCATATGAATCTTACATACATAAAAGAACTCTTGGCAATTAAACTCTTGGATGAGGAGTAGGCAGAGATGCTGCCAGATGAGCAAAATTTCCAAATTCCAAATTTCTACTAAAAAAACTTCTAATCACCATTGGGCACACACTTGGAAACGAGGCAATCCTACTGTTTTAAGATTAAAAGGCAACATATATGATAATAGGAACAAAAATATCGGAGCATATTACTTTAAACACTGGACAAGACAGAGGTATTCAAGGCAGTGTTGGCAGCCAACAGTAATGCCCATCTAGAAGGGTACAATACAAGAAATCTATCTCCTGCCACTATATCAGCTTTTACTGCTGCACACATAGGACTGGGGGGGGAGGGGGGGGGGGTGGAAAAGTTCTCTGAAAACCAGCCTTTCTGCCAAATCATGAAATCCTCACTACAGTTCTTATTCCTCACTAGAGATCCTGTAGTCTCTTAACCCCCTGCAAATCCAGAGAGACATTCAATACCTGATCAGGAATGGTTTGTGAGGACTGAAAGCTAGGGAAATGTTGGGCGTTTTCTATAAATTTCAGAGCACAGACTTCTAAGGCAGACCAATCTTCAACCAGTACAAATGATCTTATAGCAGAGATTTCGGAACTAACTCTGTCTGAAGACAGCAAGATCTGTCTGTTTTACTGCTTAATGTCCTAATTACAAATATTTCATGTTGCAGTTAGGACAATTTAATTCTGGGCTGATAAGCTGTTCCAGTCTGTCCTTTCCGGAGATGCTTTGCGAAGAGCTTGTTTTTGGAAGATTCTTGCATCACCCAGTGTGGCGATGTTAGTACCGCCACTGTGACTATTGTAACTGTTACAAAGATTGTGAAGCACCATCGCTCTGCACTTTCCCACGGGTATGCTATTTCGCCTTCCCCGCCGTCTACCTGGATAGCAACATCATCCACCTGAGAGAGATCACTTGGTTCGAGAGGGTGGGGGGGGGGGGGGGGGGGGTCCTTCCCCCCCC
>JBCEWB010000010.1:351374-362253 GCA_039654565.1 Peronia peronii | reverse complement strand
CCCCCCCCCCCCCCCCCCCCCCCCCCCCCCCCCCCCCCCCCTCCCCCCCCCCCCCCCCCCCCCCCCCCCCCCCCCCGAGAGGCAGGAGACAGAGAGAGACGTGTGACTGGGAGTATCGATCAGTGGAAGATTGGCTGCTGAAGGTTCTGGACAACTGAGACAACAAGCAACAGTCTGGTCCGCGTGCCCGCCATCCCACTTAGACGGGACTATGTTGAACGTAACTATATCCAGTGCACATATCGCTCACTCGGTTATTTGGGACATGGTAGCCTACATTTCAAGGCAAATTTAGCGCCATTTGGTACAAACAACATGCCTGGCGTAGTGGGACTGGTCATATAAGAAATGATGATAATAAATCATAATTTATATTCACGATGAAAATGAGATTCCAGAAAGCAAAGGGGCTTCTAAAAATTTCGGTATTACTGAAGTAATTTATTGGTTTATGAAACAAATTTGGCGGAGATGTCCGATTTTGGCGCAAGGCCGATTTCATCATAAAATCAAGGATATGTCGTGTACAAGTGACACAGGTCTTAGTTATGCAATTAGCAACTCGAATTTTCCGTCTGTGACTTCGGCGCCAGCTCATATTATTCATATTAATCTTCATCAAATGCAAGAAGTGTACTGCATACAGGGATGCACAGGTACCTATTCAAAGAGACTGTCCAAGTGATTCGATTAACATACCATATTGTTACATTTTCAATCCTGCTGTACTAAAATGAACACTTAATGCATCGGTTGCATTTTTGAACACGCGGGTAGTGTACAACAACTCGGGTTACTGGCCAGACAGTATTGTACAGAGCCATTTGGCATACATCTCGGGTTACAATGATGCCTGAGGGGTTACAAATTAACACAGATAGAGGAAATGCGCAAGCAATGAATCAGCCTCTGCACTGCCACCGTTTAAACTAATCATTGCAAATCTAAAAATATCACCAGACACCGCGTAAATGCCCACGTTTCCATCTGAATTTTTACACCTATAGGAAATATACGATGAAAATATTTTGTTACCATATTGTTTGCTATCTGAAAACTGACTCAAAACTGCAAAAGCATCTGCAATGAGATCCGGACTAGACTGTCCTCTTGATGGCTATAGGGTTAAGTGGGTAACCACAGTTCTACGACTACACCGTAAATACGTACAACAAAAATGAGGTTTGTTTCTTGTCGCCGTTTCTTTATCTGTTTATTAACCACCTATCCTCATTTTCTCAGACCATTACTACATTCCTTCCACTATCTTGTGTCTGTCTCGTTTTGTTCCAGTGACTCGTCAGTTTCTTCCCGCATCCATCTTCATACAGAATATGAACTTAAAATGTAACATCTGCCATTACCAGCTTATGGTCTTCCTTTAAAAAAAAAAAAGGAAACCAAAGATAAATTCTCTTCTGACAACACAAGCACACACAAAAAGACAGAAATAAAAAAAAAAAGAAAGATAGAAAGAAGGAAAGAAAGAATGAAAGAACGACACGACACTATCTAACCCACGGCGTTGAAAAAATAATAAGCGTAATGGCAATAATAATGAAAACAACAAACAGCAATATAAAAAAACAATAAATAATGATATCTGATCATGCCTTTCACAGCCAGAGCATGCTCATTTTATTACATGTATTAATAATATCATTTTAACAAGGCATTTCGCAGTGCTGCATATCTCTGATTTTTGTCAAGTATAAGGAGGTGCATGTATGTAGAGGCACCTTATGTTATACGCTTCCACTCTCTTCTCGTACACTAGCATTGCATTCTTCTTGACGGCTGCATGTATCACCAGCATTAATTGTGTGCGGCATAATTATGAAGGCTGACACAAAACCCGGACATGAAAAGTCAGTCAGTCGCTGCCACCATTCGGTGACTGTGCCCAGACCTAACTGCCGCACAATCATGTACTAACTCGGCATTGTGTGACGGAACAACACTGACTTTCTCTGACAAAAACGCCCTTTCATCGCATAAATACTTCGTATTCCGAGCCAATGGCGGTTTTCTTCAGAAATACTGTTTTCAACACACAGTTAACAAAATACCGTTTCTCGAAAATGGAATAGTGCTTTCTTTTCATACTGTGAAAAGTTGTATGGGAACAGGTGAAGACATAATTCAAATGTGACGAAACAGAGCCATTTGTCAAATTACTTTAGCACTCTCCTACTGGCAACATTAACCTACATATATTAAGACAAACGCCATTCATTTTCTTGAAAAGCTGTATTGAGCAAATGACCCTTTTTTTTTCTTACACCTTCACTGCCACGATGACAGCACATTCCTTCTGTTTTCTTTTGTGAGTCAAACGCAATGGTTTCTTCTGGCTCCTGATGGTCAAATTATATTCATTCAGCCAATGAAACGTTGTTTCTCCTGATCTGTTACTCAGTGAACAGACTTAAAATGGTTTGAAATTATGTCTTCCGATTCTTGAAATTGGATGTGAACTGGCAGTGAAGGGGTTAAACACACAGTGAACAAAAAAAAAATCAGGTTTCTAGAGAATGAAGTGATGTAATAAGTTGTCTTTCAATATGTTGTGGGAAGTTGTCAAAGAAATAAACTGTGTTTTTTTTTTTTTTTAAAGCCTTTTGCCAATGTATATTAGAACACTAAAGGAGGTCTGAGGTTGGCTGGCATGTCAATGACTGTTCAACGTCCCCCCCCCCACCCGCCCCTCCCCTCCATCCTCGGATCTCTCTTCCCGCCGACTCACCCTCCTCCATGTTGATGTGTCGGCGGCTGAGTCACTCACTGATCGTGAGACCAATTCCCAAGTTCCTTCGAGCCAACGAACCCTTCCACTAGCATTTTGTTTTGTCAGTGTAAAAACCAATGGTTCCGATCTATAACTCATATTAATATCATACAAATACGCGTTAGTCCTAGCTTATACTACATACATGACATTGTCTATGGACTAGATTCTAGTGTTTCTTACACTGACCAAAAAAAGACAGTGAGTTCAATATAATTACAAGTATTATATAATACATGAAACTTCTAAAAGGTTAAATTCGCACTGTCAAAGGGTAGGTGGGGGGATGATCGGGGAGAGAGGGGAGGACGTAGTGACTTTTTATGTTTCTGATCTTATCCACTTTCAGTGAAGTCTTCAAGAATCTTATCATTGTAGCCTTTAAAATTCGTATGTGCTTGCATTGATCTATTGCAGATCCCAACTACATATACATTAAGAATCACTCTCTAATCTTCAGGAATCTTCTTTGCTATCAAGACATTTGCTATTAAACTTCAAAACATTATCTTTTATCCCTGTGGTCTTGACAATCGTGTCTGTAGTAAATGAGATCTTCAAGAATCTTATCCATTTTCTTTAAAATGTGTCTATTACTTAACTAAAGTTCATGCTCTTGTCTCAAAATAAATATCCTATCAGTGATATTTTGCTAATCTTATCTAGATTTGTTATCACTGTCAACTTTAATAAGGTTATACATGTACATTATTACATTTTTAACATTTAACTGTGGTATCAGTATTGGTGATTTGAGAATCTTGATTGTTATTATCAGTGCCTGGAGACTTTATTTGTTACGAACTTTGTCCTCTCGGGTCTCATCGGCACCGTCCTGCAAAATTGTATCTGTTATCTGCCTGGTGTCTTAAAATATCGGTTTCTTGCACTAATATTCCTACTATCTTGCGACAAGATCGCCATTATTATTCCCTGCATGTTTTTTTTTTTTTTTTTACATATTTAATTATTGATGTTTTTGACGTCGCACGAGTGGCAGTTTGCCAGGTCAACGGCTATACCTTCAACAGTGACAAACACATCACACTTGAGAACTGCGTCAGAGCCAGGCCATTGTCTCTGCCCCTACGTACACTGTGACACTGGCCTTCATGTCACACCAGCAAAATGAAGTAGGAGAGCAAAGCAAAGGAATTTTCAAGTACAATCACAACACATACAAATGAGACTTTGGTTGGAAATCCTGGACAAGGCTTCAAAATGTGGTATCAGGAGGCACTAAGATCTTACAGATATAAAAACTGATAAAATTTTCACCATCAAAATAAAATTTATCATCATAAAATTTTCACATATCCTTCTGACCCTGTAGTTGCAGATTTTGGATTTCAGTGTTTTTTGTTTTTGTTTTCCTTTCCTTTCTTCCCCCCTCCCCCTCCTTTTTTTTCTGCAAACAAGCAACTCATGTCATTATAAGGCAAAACGTCTTTGTTGCAAATCACTGGCAACACTACTTTGAGCAAATGTCTTCCCGAGGAAGTTTCAAGATTCCCCACCTGTAACTGGCTAAAACTTTTAGTGAGCTATATGCTCCAAGATCATAGGGCTGAAATACTTCCAAGTGTTTACACGAGGAAATCATCATCCCTTTGACATTTCCATTGGCATGATACATCAGGACTTACTGGTAACGCATCCATAAAATTCAACTGATATTTAGGCCTTCAACTTGTGCCACAGAATGGTGCTCAAAGAGACACAAACAGAGGCAAACTGCTATCGCAAATAATCTTAACAGTATTGTCTTCCAAAATTCTGGGCTTTTATAGGTCACATGAGGACTAAAGACTGGCTCTTTATACTCAAATGTACAATACATTCACTGTACCTATTAAGAAATCTGTTATCTTGGCTACGCCTGCCATTTCTGTGCACCAGCGATCTGGTCTTTGTTCAATTTTCTCTGCTGGTGTCTATCACTCTTTTGAGTCTTCCAGACCATCTTATACTAAGACATAGTATCTGAAATTTACTGACACCCACTTGCAACTCTACCTTCTTTTAGTTGACTGATATACTATATTACCCCAACTTCCGCCCTTATCTCTGCTCTGAGCTTCAAATTTCAGTTTATGCTGACAGTGATAATTACAGCATTAATATTTTGTGAAACTCATATGTATCTCTGATTCTTCTCTGTGTATGAACAAGAATAGTGATTCCTATTGATATTTAATTCTCGCTACTCAATGCTGCAGATAACCACAGCACAATGATAGGCTCAATATAGCATCAGCACTATAATCTAAACCAATCTGTCCTTAAAATGATGTAGAAAAGATATGTTACTAAAAATGCAGGTATTATGGATTCTATTCACCAAGTTAAGTTTTACTAATGTACATAATGCCGTTTTCACTCTGACCTTCAATACTCGGTAATTTTGATCTGAATATCACTGATCTTAAATTTTTTCGACTGCAAAGAAAGAATGGATACTACTGGCCTGCCTGAAAAAACTCGTACATGTAATAATAATATAAAAAAAAATTGTCCTGGTGTCCATCCCTTTAAAGACTGGCTTTATCCAGCTTTCTTTTTTCTACCTAACAGAGGCTCAAATGAATCTGATAATAATGGACTAATATGCAGGTATTTCTATCCATGTCAAAATTTAGTTCTCATTAAAGTGCATGCTGTCAAAAAGTTAGCAGTACAACATATTCTGATAACTTTAGAGTTTATCTTTTTTCCTCGAGAAGCCAGGGATTGCATCATACTGACTGAATATTTCATTCACATTCATAGTGAGTCATAACTGAAACAATTCAGTTTCACTGACACTTCTGATACAAAGCCATAACTAATGGAAACAACAAGTTGTGACTTTCATTAACAAGCTAATCAGACTATTTCCAAACACAAAAATATTCATTTGGCTTCTGTTCTGCAGAAAGTCTTTCTGACAATAGTGATATCTGCACAGAATGAACTGAAGAAACATTTGGGCATACGAACAAAAAGCATGGCCAGAACAAAAAGAAACAAAAAAAAACCTCCTGTTTATTGTAAAGAACGAATCTGAAAATAAATGACAGGCTTTGATTAAAAAAAGTCAAGTGAAAAATAATACAAAAAAATTAGCACTGAAATTAATACAGCATTCAAAAATAAATCCACGATTTTGAAGCATAGGAAGTCATGAAATTTTACCTTACATTCCTTTACAGTGAAAATGGCTGCTTAAAAATAAAGCAAGGATGGGGCATTATTTACTAAATAAAAAGTTAAATACATTATGTGCCTAGATTGCTACCAAGCAGGATATCATTCCATTCTGGATAATTGCAATGGGGAACCTCTTATGAGTCAGGGTCAATTTTAGGGTTAGAGCTAAGGTTATGGCACAAATGCAGTTTAGCTCCAGTAAATAAATCATCAAGGAATCCATCCTTGAGAATACAGCTATCCCTATTTTATCCAAAAGTTATATAATCTCACTATGATTTTACGACAGTCATGTTGGAGTCCAAATCAACATTTATTAAGAGTATTTAACTGGGGTCTATACAGCTTGAAGCCTGACTGCATCATGGCATCATGCATTGTCAATGTTAGGGCTTCACATCAATGATATGGAATAATCTACATCAGAAGCAAGAATGTATCTTCAAAACATACAACTATGAAATATATGTGATTTTCTTGTCATATAAACTCACATGATGGAAAGGAATAATTAAAAATATGAGAATGAACAAAACTCAAAAAGGGGTAACAAAACAATACAATATTGCAATAACATTGCAATCTAGCTGCTAGTATTAGGTCAAAGAATGAACAAAGAATTCTATATGTTACTCCTAAACACAGCTTGCAGAACTTAACTGAAGTTAAGTTAATTTTTTATTGCTGTAACTGGCTTTGTATTAATTATGACTTGCTTCAGTTTTTCATTCAAATTTCTATGGAACTGTATGACAATATGTTGTCAACTGCCGCTTGATGACAGTTTGAACGACAATTTCCTTAACATGTACTATACTGCAATGAAAATGAGAATATTCAACCTCGTTCTCATTTGTTTTAGGCACACAATACTTTGATTTTACTCCAAGTTTATATGCTAGTCTGATCAGTATGAAGTGTGCTTTTACTACCCTTGTGTGTTTTGACTATCTAAATAGATTAGCAGTAAGCCTAAGTTGAGTTTAAATGGCGAGGACAATATCGTCAAAAATTTTACTGAAACTGAAGTAGTTTTATACAACTTATATAAAATTATACATGACGAATAGCTTATCAGAAAATAAGCCAAGTACAATTAATTTCACTAAATTTGAAATGTCACTAAATTTGAAATTGCAAAGTCTTTGCATGGATCACAAACTGATGAAACTTATAATACATTGCCTACATCAAGCAAACAAACAGCAAAATTTTATTTACAACCAGGATTATGCTAGACTCATGTGACACTAGCATGGAAATATGTGACATATCTGCTGGCAGCAACTGCTTGCTGTGTGCAGTTGTGCAATCCATTTGTGTTTCAAAAAGTTTGTATACGAGACCATATGTAACAGTGAATGAATGATTCCAACGTGTATATATCCCTATCTTAGAGAGTGTGTCGGAAAGTAGATCTACATTAAAAATCCAAGATTTTTTTATTATTTGCAAGACAATTCAATAAACCAACAAATGGTTTGGTCAACTATTTAATCCATGGTATAGATCTAAGTTTTACAACACTGAGAAATAAAATAAATATTTCTACATGAACAATCTTTATCTATTTGATGGCAGATTTATAATCATAAATTCTAAGGGGAATCCTCATGCATTCCTGGCATACTAGCACATTAGCCTAAAGAACTGAACCTCTGCGAATGATAGACCATTTCAGAAGTTTAATTGGCAAGTTACAGTCTGAGGACTGCTAAGATGGTAAATAATGTCTCTGAAAAGAGACTAGATCTAGATTTAATGAAACGACCTTCTAGATTCTTATTCTCACTTGCAACATTTCTACACTTGTCTAGATCTAGATAGACCTCTCAATCTCTAGAAATCTGACTAATCGAGATGACCTGCCTAAGAACAGCTACAAATTATGCAACGGTTAAAAACAAACCTATCCTATGTCAGTTAAGTGATCGTTCAAATAAAATTCTTCACGTATTTCATATGCTGTTGACTTATCTAATCTGTGTGGTGACTGAAACAGACAGCGAAGGAAGCCTTACAAGTCCAGACTACGTGCGACTTGTGTGTCTGCTAGATCGACTAGTCTAACAGATTCTTATCAGCTCAATCAAGTCGAACAATTCCAACTTCGAGAAAATTTCGATAAAGCAAACATTCGGGGCTCAACCTGTGTATTCAGTACATAATGATGCGTACTTTATTTCCGTGAAAACGTTAGACCTACTAAATTAAACATGGCAATGTGTTCCTTACGATCCACAGACGATGGAAGTGTGTTGTGACTGGTGGTCACAGACTCAGTAAAGTGTGTTGTATTGATAGCGATGAGAAGTGGATCTGAGTTGATGCTGTGGAATTAGATCTATTTATTCTACTCTAGGAAAGTACTTACCGCCACCTGGTCGTGCAGATGTATATGAATCAATTACAGTGATCAAAACAGAAAATCTTCAGGGGAATTAGGGTCAAGTTCACAGTCTACCGATGAATTAATCGCTCTCATGCAAGTGGCTTGATAATCGCTTGACCTTTCTTCCGCTCCAACTCTCTTCTCTCTGCCGGATCACAGCCTCACTGCTCGCACGGCATACATTATCGACAAAATATAGTCCCTATCTGTTCTTATTTACCCGCTATCACCAACAGCATCGACACCAGAGAGATATCTTACCATAAAATGAATGCATCATTTAACCTGTTATCTTGAAAAAGTGGCAAAGGGGTTGAGTGTTGTTGATTTGTATGAATGAAATATCTGCGCTTCCCTTTGTCCCCGTCTGCCAGTTTTTGACGTCATGAAAGAAGCTCCCGTTAGGAAGGCACTGAACCGAAAATAGCTCTGAGAAGCCGATTTTGTGCTGAGAAGACGAAGTTTTCGGGGAAATTTTGAATGGAGAAGACTATTGTATGTGTAAGTTATTATCCATTTAGAGATTTAATTGAGAGAATGACTATTCTTTTCTGGACATTGACATGAGCTCAGGGCGATAAACGATGCGGCGACAGTGAAGTCCTAAAAGAAGAAAAGGGTCTGTCCTAAAGGTTGTGGGTCACGGCCTATTTTTAGCGTCAGACGCCCTAACGGTGCTTTCCCACCAATCACCCATGTTTACAAACCAATCTTACCACGTGGACGTCTGGAGATGGGTTGATGTGGAAGGGAGGAGGCATAGTGCAGAAGGAAAGAGGGAACAAAACAACAAACCAACGGTAGATGGTATGAGCAGTGTGTGTGTATGTGTGTGTGCAGGGCAAGAGTAGGAATAGACCGGCGAGATGATTCAGTTAGTTTGCCCTTTTCTGACCCCGGCTAAATGGCTGGTGCAAGCCATCTCGTCTCCTCAGCCGAATGAACGCTCCTCTTAGGTGCTAATGAGTATGCATCGTCTGGCGTCTTCATCACATCACTTTGCTAAACTGTAACAAATTTATCGGCCTAGCCGGGAGTTTATTGAATGCAAGAAGTGTTTAAATAGGACTGAGGAAAGCCAACTGCTTTGTCTTCTATTGTGTGTTCAGCTCCTGTACAATGTTGGTGAGATGGTAGTGACTGAATGGACAAAGAGAGAACGAAATCCTTTTCTCGTTGTTGATCCAGAATAATAAGTGATTATTTCTTTACCAATTTATTAATTTTTGTTCAAGGGCCGAATTAGTTACATAATTCACTGCATGTAGATCTATATATTATTCTATTGGTCATCATCTAGAATTCTTCAAGAGCTAAAAATACAGAAAGTACAAGTCCCATTATAAGCTGCAGTCTCTATCGCCGCCCCCCCCCCCCCCCAAGACCTTCCCTCTAACTCCCCTCTAACTTTCTCTTTTGTCTTTATTCTAACTTGCTCACTTTGATGATGGACTAACATCTCTATGAATCATATCTATTTAATAATAAAAGTATTTATTTAGTAGTAAAATAGTCTTTTTTGGGGGGGGGAGGGGGGGGGGGTCAAGAGACCGCTGTTTTAAGCATGCGGCTTTCAATAAACAATAATTTCAACTAGTCTCCTATATTTGCGTAGATATTTTACATCTGTGTGAATAATAATTGGCATTATCTGTTTTTAAATAAGTCTATTTGTGTGTGGCGTTCCTATGCTCTTCAACGTTGACAGTCTTAATGGAGATCTGTTGTTATTCATAAAAAGACGCATAGACAGAATAACAGCATAAACAAAGACATAGAATAAATAAGTGAAGAAGTAAATAAATATGTGTAAATAGATAAATAAATAAATTAATTAATTCAATCAAATGAAATTATTTATTACGTCATCACTTTTTGTGTCTACATGAAATGAAATTTCGAAGCAAAAAAAAAAAAAAAAATCCAAGGAAAAAAAAAAAAAGGCTTTGTTCAATTGATTTTGTTCAAAAATGGCAGTCTTCATAACAGCTTCGTGTAGCAGAGAAGAAAGACCTAAACCAAGCTTCGTCCGTCATCACACTATGTTAACGAGTTTAACCTGCTGCGTCATGTCTGTGTCAGTTACAGGTAAAAGGTCACACTGACATCAATTGACATGCCCATTTGATGTCATTGACAGGGTCTAATCAACATATTGAAAACGCAATGTTGGTCTAGGTCTAGGCCTATGCATGTGTATCAGTCTATCACATTGATCTAGTTCATGACAACGAACGGGCCGCAGTGGCAAAGTTTGATCGGTGATATGGTTTTGTGAAACAGAGATGGACGTAGCAATGGACGAAAGGATGAACGGCCAGACCGATGTACACATGGTCAGAGGGGCAGAAAAATACACATACGAGTAGATTAGATATGTAGGCTACACAGACAGACAAACTGACAGACAGACGTGGGCAGACAGACAGACGTGGTCAGACAGACAGACAGACAGACAGACAGACAGACAGACAGACAGACAGACAGACAGACAGACAGACAGACAGACA
>JBCEWB010000010.1:329617-349634 GCA_039654565.1 Peronia peronii | reverse complement strand
CCCCCCCCCCCCCCCCCCCCCCCCCCCCCCCCCCCCCCCCCCCCCCCCCCCCCCCCCCCCCCCTCCCCCCCCATTCTTTTTTTTCCATATGTTGTATGCACACAATACATGACTGACATATAAAACTTACTATAGCAGTACTGGAAGTGGTGAAGAAATTCTACTTAACAAATATTTATGATCCTACATATTTTGCCAACTGAAACATTGTGACAAACGTTGAGGTACAATTGAATACTATAGATCTGCCAACAGGAGAGTGTGTGGTTTCTTTAGAAGAAAAAGAGTGAAATCTTTGATAAAACTTTCAAACACATATTAGGAAACAAATCTGGATTCTGGCACAGATTGCATAACAATTCATATCCAAACAACTTGTAGAGGAAGTTCTGCTTCATCAGCCTCCTCTGGCACATTCAACAGTATTCTGTCTCCATTTGCTTTCTGTCAGTCTGAACATTATCCTCAGAGGGTTAACCAAACTGAAATCTGACCAGCTGCCCCAAACAACTGTGAATGACTTCATGAAATAGGGATTTTTATTTTCATCAAAGAAACAATCATTTTAACCCTAGTGAAACAGGCTACACTGGCCCTTGAATTGTAAGCAGTTGTAAATCAGATTTTCACTAAGGACTGAGAAAAATGTCATTTTTCTGGAGAGGTGGGTCTTTGATGGGACGGTCCAGGTAGAAACCATATACAACAGTGTTTGCATGCACTTAACACACATGATTTTTAAAGATTTCATTTAATTTGATCTCTCTGAGTTGCTGTCTAACAGTTTGTTATATACCAACACTGCTCTACTATACAGTCATAGTCAGACTCCTGCCAAAATACAACTGGTACGTGTCTCTGGCATTCCTAAACATGAGAGATATCAGATCATGTCAGAATAGAAAAGCTCCATTAGAATTCTGTATTTTTTTAATAAAATCAAAATGGACAGCTTATCAAATGACTTGCACTATAAATACCAGAGGTTTTATTTTCAAAATTTCCGACGGGTTGAAAATGATTTGTGTCATTGTCGCAGTGACCTGACCATATCTAATCCAGCAGAATCTCTGGCTATCTTGAGTACAATGGCTGCAGTTTCTCCTGTCACCCTATCTTCATATTTTGCACGGGAACTGCAGGGTTTGTAGATTAAAAACAAACATCAGTAATAGGACCTGCACATAGGCTATTGATAACGATAATTGACAGCTGAAACAGTCATGTGATAGTAAATTCTTCTACAGGTCATTACTAACACTGACTCGATATAAACTGTTTGGGTTTTAGGGCCCTACCAAATCACTGAATAAAACATAAAAATGGAAGTGGAGAGTGAATCAGGCTGGACTGATGAAGACTGACATTATATGACAAGATCAAGGAGCTGTTCGAGGTCTTCAGAGAAATGAAGGAGACAAACAAGTTCATATCACCACAAGGGTAAGAACACACAAGGAAAAGAATTAACTCATATCTTTCTCATCAAAAAATGACCCGAGAACATGGAATTTAGTCAACATATTAACAAACAGACAATATGGTCAACACATGGTTACTGAATGGTATTTTCTCATCTATAAAGAGTTAAAAAAAAACCCAAAGACATACTAAAAAAAAAAACAATCCAAAAAGAGAAAAAAACAGTGAAACAGAATAAATTTGCCAGCCCACACCAGTCAACAGGCAAACTTTGGAAATCTACATCATGTTTGAAAAAAAAAAAGTAAGAATGTTCTACTCTCTATGTTACAGTTTAATCTCAGATGGTAAAATACACTAATATTCATCACTCTTCAGTTCATAAGTTACAGTCATCCTGGGCAATGACAGTGTTTATCTATTAAAACATGAAGAGTATCAGTCATGCATGTAATAAAATGGAAACAAATATGACACTATTGCATCTTTACAACTTGGCATTTTCACCTCATCTACTACATGTACGTTTTTTCTTTTTTTTTGTAAATGGAACTTTTATTCCACTGAAGCTGATATATACCTACCTACATGTATCTCATTCACAACAACAAATGAGAATTCCCTCATCTATTTTTTCCCAGTCCTATCTCATGGACCAGTTTCCATTTAAAACTAAATCTATTTAGTAATAAAAAACAGCTCCATTTACAATACAAAATAATGAAACTAAGCTTTCATCAGAGCAACCAGCATTTTTTCTTCATAAACAGCCACCTCATATTACAAAGAAATGCATACTTATGTTTTTTTCCTTTTCATACATGATCCATTTAACTAGGAAATGTATAGTTTATTCAGCATATTCATCAGGGAATAATTAAACCAAGTAACAGAAAGGTCTTCAAAGTTTATGCTTTCTTCACAAATACACAGTTCAAAAAAAAAGGAAATTCTGCAAGATCATCTCTTCAAATAAGTAAATAAATAACATAAGCTTTAAAAGGGAAAATTAAATCACAACTACAAAGGAATCAAATATGCCATTTAGAAAAAAATTAATTTTTCTCTCTGTCAAAAATCTTTTGTATCTTATAGTGTGCAATGCAAATCCTGATAGTTTTGAAACTGCTTTCATTGCTGCAACATGAAAAAATACATCTCATTGATTGACATTTATGATGTATCTTGTCAAGTATTTTGTCCATGAAACATGAAGATTTTCTTGTTCGTATAAATTTCTTAATATGACACAGATAGCCTACACTAAGTTGTGTGACCATATACATGTGTTAGTTCTCTGGTAAATTTCAGAGACAGACAGGAAATAATCTATCCTCTGTAAATTATTGCAGGATAAAAACATTGTCATTTCTGATATATTCTTCCAGTGCTGCATATATACTGTATATATTATCAACAATAACGATAGGCAGCTTGATCCAATGTTTTCACAGGTTTAATCTATCCCAAATACTGAACTCCCTACACATCTTGCAGCAGCAGAATCTTTCTAAACATTCTTTTTTTCTCTATTTTTGTGTAGACATAACAATGTTATATTTATGTTACATTTTCAGTTTTATCTGCCACCTTTCAATAACAAAACCTTTCTATCCATCACAAACATTCTTTCCTCTCCTATAGATGGAACAAGCCGATCATAGCATTTGCACTAACGTCATAACAAATGACATAAAGTGGATCACAAATTTCTCCTAGGCTCTAGTCAGCTCTAAATAGACATCATTGTAATCCGTACAACCATCGTAATCTGTGCAATCATCACAATCTGTACAGCCGATATAACCTGTACAACTACCATAATATGCAGTCACTGAAATCGGTCCAGTCACAAATCTGAGCAATACAGAAAACTATGCTGAGAATGAATTGTCACCTTGGGTACCGACAGGTACATCATCCTTGCAATTGGCCGTTCACGTATATGGAGCCTTTTTAAAACAATGCTGGATATTATATGGGTCAATTTAATAACAAATTTTTTTCATCAGCTATGATAGAAATTCCTGTTTATCACATTGCCTCATAAACTATAAAAGATATTCTCTCTAGGGGACAGGATGTCCATTTACTTGAATTTTTGACAAGGGAAGATTTTTTTTTTCATTTGCCTTAAAATACCATTATGATGCTCCATATGCGTCTAACAATCTGCAAACGATGATATAATGAGCACACCAGCACTTAAATATATATCACTGGGTCAGTTTTTAGCAGAGATGAAAGGTAGATTTTTTTCTTACAATCCAAGGATGACCTCCGTCATCATTCACCGGCATTGCAATGACATAAACAAAAATTTCCTTTGTAATATGTCTTGAGCCCAGGGCAAATGAGGCAGAAGTCACGCTGGGCGATCGTGAGTTATGGCTGTTTTTAAATATATTCCAACTCAGATACCCAAACTTTTTGTTCAGGTTAGAAAAGGCTGAATTTTCATTTTGTGGAAAAAAAATAATTTTTTTTTGTATCTTAGTCGGAAAATAGTTAAAAAGAGCCATAACTCGAAATCCCCTGGCGCGACTTCCAACCCATTTGTCCTGGGTGTAAGACATAATCCTTATCATAAGAAAGGAAGATCTTATACAAGCTAATGGCAGGGCTTCCTAGGGCTAAGCTAAGGTGTTTTTTTTTATTGTTAACCTCTCCTAGCCTTCTGGCAGGGTATGAAACTAAAATTGTATCAATTTTTCGCAAACTATAACTTTCATTTTTTTCAGTCTAAGATTTAAAAAAAAACAAAAATTCTTTGTTGATCATAGATATATGTGTAGAAGTTGCTCAATCATTAGTGTGAATTAGGATATGCTCTCAATGGGTAGCTATAGAAGATAAGTATTTCTATTTTACTCTCTCCCAGCTCTCTCTCTCTATTTTTATTTCTGATATTGTGGCTACTGCTTGGCTTAAGCAATAATTACGTTCTACTGAGAAAAAAAAAAGGTACATCACCTGACTGCTGACTGATAAAAGTGAATTACTCAGGGATGACCTTTTGTCTCCTTGATAAGTCAATCAGCAATGTAAGGTCATGCTTATGCCACATACCAATATCTCTAGCTATTCTTAAAAAAAAAAAGATCTTAGTAGCGATAATGGTTTTAGATTTTTTACTGAGACAATAGTGTCTTTCTCTCTGATTAATAAAAACTGGATCCACTGACAAACAGGAAAAAAACTAACACAGGTGGCAAACCCTGGTAATGTTAAAGCTGTCAAAATTCCACTTAATGTCTAATGTACGTTGATGTATTTTATCTCTTATGAGGAACAATGTCATCTGTACGTTGTTAATCCTCAAAATGCCAGAAGACTAATCTAAGTGAAGATTTGCTCATGACGCACCACAAAGTATGACCTTTCCAATGTAGCATATAATGTAATTATATCATATCTATATTACATTCCTTTCGGCATAATTTGTCATTTCCTAAAAATGAGAATAACCACTTTTCATAAAAATCCTTGCGCTCTGGGCTACATACTGACACTCTTAGGATCAAAGGTTAAACCGGAAAAATTAACATAAAAAAAAAAAAAAAAACTAAATGAACTATTGGGTGCATGGAACATATGAAACAACATAATGTTATCTATATTCTTCTTCTTTTTTTATTGTAAGCCTGCCTGGCAATTTTACTCCTAGGACACATTTATCTGTGGGCGACACCAAAAGATGGAGGCCTATCACTAGCATGTCTGGGCATAGAAAAAAAAAAAAAGAAAAAAAAAACCAAGACAGGGGGTTGGATTTGTAACAAATGAAATTCAGGATGAAATTGTACTAATAACACTCAGGCAAAGGACAGCTGAACTTTAACTGCTGAGTAACCATCTTTTATTGAATAAAATGCTTTTCCAAGAATTTGGTTGATAATGACAGCTATCAAAAAAATTGTACTGAAAAAAAAAAAAAACTAACAACAAATGATTACAAGTAAAAACACAAATGCTGTCCATGATTATGACTGTTTAGATAAGTAGAGGCAAGAAAACAAAACACTTTAACTCTGCTGATAAATGATAGTGCGGCCAACTGGATGGATGTTCAGGTTAAAATGGGTGACTAAAGCAACTGTGAGCATTTGTCTATTCTCACCGAGCAAAACTTGAACCGGTATGGTTTGTTGAGAGAACCAATAAAACATAAAGTACATGATTATTTCACCTGAATGATGAGATATATTACAATTATGCTTTCCGTACCATTCATACCACATGTGATGGAATGCTCAGCAAATCGCTTAGATGTCACATGACAAATGGACTGAGAGACAATTCTACCCTACGGAGACACAAAAATTTTCTGTGTGCAAATATGTTGTGAATCTTTCTCTCTTATATCATGCCAAATTGCACAGTTCAGTCCTTCAGCTCAGCTTTCTCTATGAAATCACTTTTACATTTCATCAGAAATTACAATCCAACTATAAGAATCAGAAATATATGTGCACTTGGACATTTGAAAAATGGTTTATAATGTCATGTGGCACAGAATTGAATTGGGACATAACATTATGACAAAATGCATTGACTGTATAAGCAGATAAGTCCTATTGAGTCTTCTCTAGGCTCTGTAAAATGAGCTAGATCTAAATCTGCACTTCCTTCCCCTCTTTCTCCAGTTTTTCCACAGACCCAACTCAAGTCTAGCAATTTATGACAAGCCTGTCAAACAAATCAATAAAAAAAAAATCTTCGACGTAGTTATCAAAAACACTTACACTAGCTAACTATATTCATGTTAACAACTCACTTATGAAAGATGCAAGTGACAATAAAATGATGAAAATTACGGCTGCTGCCTTTGAAGTCATTACATTCTTTAAATTCATTGTACATGTAATCAATTTTCACTGAGTCAGTAAAAAAAACCAAACCAAACAGCATTGACAGATGTAAAAACAAAGTGTTTTTTGCCATAGTCCCATATATTCAGTGCCTTACAGGTAAGAGTGGACACTTAATTAGAAGTATTGATTGTTTCTCATTCCCTAATCAACTGGAAAATGAACATTATTTTTTGCCCCTATGGAACAAATTCAATGATTCTGTCACAATGCACATGTCTGATTTGTTGCGATTTTCTGAAGTTCCACCATATAGTAGATAGGCAAAACAACATATAACATGGACAGGCATGGGGACATGGACATTACACGAACAAAACAGACAGCTTCATACACAACATGGACAAGATACAGATTCATACATAAGTCACAGAAGTTTAAAGCACTTGTCCGTACAAAAAAACCCATCAGAATTTCATCAGCTATATACAAAAAAAACCCTTAGGAAAAGAAACAAGACTATGTGATCAAACTCCCAGAAACTGATTTTCTTTAAAGCACGGAATTTGCTAGTAGTATACAAAACATTAATGCTGCCCTCCTGAAGTCAAGTTTGTTTTTTCTTTTTTTTTTTTTTTGTTTAAATTATAGTAAATGTATCTGTTAGACAATTTTAAATAAACCATTCAGACTTATTATACCAGGACTTTTCAAATTATGACGACATTTATTATATATCGTCAGTGCGGCAAGCAACCCACTCAAGTCAGTCTAAGTACTTTTTCCACCAAACAGTAAAAACTGACATCAAAATTATAAACAGGAGATTTTACGTGGGATCATTGCACATTTTTCCTGCATTTCTATTGGTCAGTTGACTCAAGATGGTGTCACAGTACATATTTTTAACTCACCTTGAAGGGGGGAAAAAAACTCGAAATTCCCAAATTTCAGACTTAAGCGGAAAGCTTGCGAAACTGAGGACATGTTTATGCTTCCTCAATTTAGAAACAAAAATTATTTGTAAAGAGAAAATGCAATAACATTCACTTTAATTTGCTATAATATAAAAAAAAAAAAAAATAATCTGCTGGCAGTTTTCTCTCATCCAAGTAACAGCAATTTATACAGCAACAAGGGCGATAAAAACAAAACGTTGAAAGAATAAAGAGAAAAAAATAATAATGACATAAGAACAACATAAAATCTTAACACAGCATCATAACAAGAAGATGAAGAATATCTTTAAATATTCCCAGATGAAATTAATATTAACTGGCACTCACAACAACATCAACAACAACAACAATAACAACAACAAACTGGAGGAAATAAATAGTCACCGAAATTTCAAAGAACATCATGTGTATCAATGAGATACTTCAGTATCCATGAAACCACTTCAAATAATAGATGGCTTCCTCAATGAGCGTTTATTTGTTGCATTTCACAGTGTCTGTTTCATTTACACACAACAGTGACTCATTTGAAACCACAAAGTCTGCAAAAAAATCATGAAAATTACGAGCCTGCTGTGAATCTTGCCTTGGTGAAAAATTAAGCCTTGTAATAACTGAACCATTACTGGGAAATACTGGATCTTGTTGATGGGAAATCGTTGCAATCAGTCCTATTATTTCCCTTTGCCAGACAAAAGAGGTGTCGAACAAGTGGTGTAAAGAGGAAAAAATCATTTTTATGCCCTCTGATTGAAACATACACTATGTACAATTTACAAAAAAAAAAATTATGGCATAAAGAGCATGTTTTCTTCTTATTGTTATAATTTTATCAATTTTTTTATGTGATCAGTCTTTCAAATGAAATGAACGAAAGAGTTTTTTTTTTTCCTCTTTCCACTGTTTGCTCAACACCGCTTTTGTATGGCAAAGGGAAGTAATAGGAATGGTCACAATGATCTCCCATCAAAAATGTGCGGAAAGCTCCTTCCTCATCTTACAACTGGAATTGTTTAATGCTGTTACACGCATCAGCTGCACAGTAACGATTACTTTCATCAGAACTGTTTACAGAAAGATGTGTTCCAGAACAGTTGCAACAACCAACTTTTTCCATGCATCAGAATGTCTATGAAGTATTAACCCTCTATAAACCCAATGTAACAAATTCATGTGGTACAAGATACGAGACAAATATAACCTGAATAAGAGAGACTGAACATAAATGAAATGAGCGGTTTATGTAAAGAGCTACTACAAAATACAAACTTTTATCGTTGAACAATATTCAGTTCATATAATTAGCTTCCCTATAGGTTTACTGATATTCAATGTGGCTTTGATGTTTTAGTTTAATCATCTTTATAAAAACTGCCTTGGGTTCTGCAGGGTCAACTTTTCACTGCTAGAATTCCAATGTCTTCAGATTGTTTGCTCTCCAATGATAAAATCAGTGGTTTTTCTTGGCTGCCAAGAGTCAAATATCTTTGCTGCTCTTGGGATTTTGTATTAAGATTGGACAAGGTTAAAAATTGCTAACACATGATTTCAAACTAATTAAAATTTTTTTTTATCACTATTGTTGTGGCGGCAAAAAGGTGAAAGGGATGAAACCTTCACCACTGGAGCACCACAAGATTCAGAGCAAGTTCACACAGGGTTAAAACTTTTGCAGATTCTTGCTTCTGATGAAATTCATTGTGCCATTTCATCATTTGATATCCGAGTGAAATCGAACAATTATCTTGGAGCATATAGGTAGCGATGCTATGATTAACCCCTTCACTGCCAATGCATCTGTAAATTCATTTTTTGTGTCTGTCCTATGGTATGTCCAGAGGAGTTACATATTATCTTCAAAGTCATTTTTGCTATTGTGAGAATTATGTGTTGTCATCGCTTTTAAAAAAAATTGCAGTTCTCACACTTAAGTTTTCAGTGACTTTCAAAATCCTATGGCTTAAATTTTGGTAGTTCAGGGGTTAAACTACAAGAGAAGGAAGTGCTGTGAATGAGCCAGGCACACTGACCACCTACAGAAGTCGAACTTGTCAACTGAGGAACAGATAAAAAGAATTTTTTTTCCACTTTTCTTTTTTTTTTTTTTGACTTTGATCCCTCTTTGTAGCTTCACCAGCTGTTCACACTTCAGTAACATGTGTCAGTTGTCAAGGTGAGCTTTCTCGAGAAAACTGGAAACAACTATGGGCTTGTAGGAGCTAAATGAGACTATAAAAATCTTGGCACGAAAGGGTTATAGTTAAATAATAAACCATTTTGACAGTCAGCCAAAATACTTCCCTGTGCTGGGCACAAGAGGTTATATTACGTTCTATTTCACTCTCAGCCAACACGTATAACACAAACATTGTTAAGAAGGAACAAATCACTTTTTTTCTTGTTCTATGACACATGAGTATTGGTATATTCTGAAAAATTCACTGGGCAATCAAAATATTTTTTCTCATCATATTTCTTTTTCATATTTGTCTGCTTCATCTGTTTCAGCAAAGGTCATTTTTGTCCTTCTTTACAACTAGAAGAGAACCCACAGCCTTCCTGGGAGATTTTTTAAGATTATAGGTCAAACTGATACTGCCTGGCAACTCAAAGTGTATGGCAAGCATGTGCGCCTCAATGTTAGTATTTTGGGCGGTTCTATCGAACATACACTTCAGATCAAATACTCTCATGAGTTTACTATTCAGTCGTTATCACCTTTTTAGAATAACGTCAAATATAGTAAGCTTTTTTCGGCTTTACAGATCTTTGTGCAACAATGCTGCGTGGGAAATCTCATACAGATACATTCAGTAGTTTTGGAGTCCATAGGCCTTTTGTAGGTTTTCTTGCAGATTTATAATCTAGATGCTTGTATTATAATTCTTGTAGTTGGCAAAAGGGAGGTAATCTAGCTGGCTGAGAAAAATAGCTCATGTTCTCATCAAAGTCAAGTATAGTTACTTCCCTTTTTCACTGGCTCCAATGATGCTACTGGTCATGAAAGCTTGGATATCACATATTTTGTATGGCTGCATGACTTTTTGTACATCTTTCACAAGTACTACACTCTAAATACATATCTTTAGATCCTTTATCTAATTTTAGGATTTTATCCTGCTATATGTGTGTCGACACGATGAAATCAGACGTTCGTCAAACTGGGGCGACCGGAGAAATCACGTGTTTCTCACCAGTGAATGAATTTTTAATGCAAAATTTTATTTTTTTTCTCTTCACAGAACCCTTTTATATCCATCAATAAATACATTTCAGAGTCAAATTTGCTGAAACAGATTAAGTAAAAGCCCAAAAATTGTAATTTAGTGGCATGGCCTAACAAAGATTAATAAGGATTTACAAAAATGATCCGCCATTTTCTCGCTAAATTCAGCTTAGCAACAGGTCACCCCCATTGTCTTTAATTGTCAATATCTCAACTTCTACTGAAGGTCGAGCAAAACCTTTTTCACACGCAGAAAGGGAAATGAATAATCTTCACAATGATACCAATAACTCCTTATGCTCAAAATTTGACGAGCGCCTGATTTCATCGTGTCGAATCTCATATAAATCAGCTGAATTCCATCTTTCCAGGCAAATTTAAATGTCAAGGAAGTAACCAGTATTTGTGACCAGCGGTACGTGTCCATACAAGCTCATATTTTTTTCATGAAATTCAAGTTTTGATTTCATTCTTAGACTGATAAAAAGTACAACAAAAAACAGGAACTTCTGTTGATGTTAGTGAGACTTGTTCACAGATTTGTGGTTTTGATAAAAAGTATGTTGGGATGATAATATTAACATATTACATGATATAATAATATTCAGTGACATTCAATATGATAATGACAGTGTCAAAAGATGCATGTATATGTCTTGCAACCAGGGCAAATGAGTCGGAAGTCGCGCTGGGCGATAAAGATCCACGGCTGTTTTCAGTCGTTTTAATTACTTTCCGACTAAGATACTAAAATTTTTTTTTATTTTCACAAAACGACAATTTAACCTTTTTTAACCTGAAAAAGGAAAGATTTTCGTATCATAGTCGGAAAATAGTAAAAAATGGTAAAAAACAACTGTAACTCGAAATCATCCAGCACGACTTCTGACTCATCTGCCCTGGGCGCGAGACATAATAATATGTGTACTACGTATTCAATACATATCGTCATCTCAGAATTAAATTGTCCTATCTACATAAGCAAAAAACTGTTGTAGTTAGGACAATTTAATTCTATATACACATCAGTGACAAAGTCGTGATTATTTTATATGTGACACAGCTGACAAGGTCACAAGATAAATGAGGTAATGGCAGCTGAATTTGTAACAGGTCATGACACAGGCAACAGTAACGGCTTATTTCACATGGCATCTCAATTATAGCTGTTATAAGTCTAGTATAAATCCATTGCAATTCATGTTTGTGGTATATTTACTGTGGTAAAACCATACATCATCTGTATGGAGCTACATCCCTCACAGCTTCAGTCTACCAGTCACAGATGTATGTATTATGCATGAATGTGATCCAGATCCGAGACTATTGCACATGTTCTTTTCTATGACACATTTTTGGTTTGCGAAACTATAGTACATAGCTGCATACCAGTGTGTCCCACCCATGCAGAGAAAAATTTCAATCAAATGTAATGGTTTGTCCCAGCATTACTTTCTAAATATTGAAAGAAGAAAAAAAAACAAAACAGACTCTAAACATTGAAAAACATGAAAAAAAAAAAAAGAGTGGTGTGACGACAGATCATACCTCAAAACAGATTAATAAGCCATTCTGAGGAAACTGAAGATGAAGTTTGGTAAAGTAACTTTCATTCTCTTCTGGAGCTGTAGACCTTACCTAGAGAGGACAAAAGTCTATAAAAGTTGTTACATTATGTTTTCCTCATGCCTAAAATCTTTTCTGCACTAATGGCTCCCACTCTGCTGTTTACATAGCAACCGCAGCTATCATATTGTGTGTCAGACTAGGCAAAAAGTAGGAAGGAATGTTGTTTTTGTTAGTGCTTTCTTGTATCTAAAACTTAAACTGTCAGTGCCTGGGATCTCCTATCTTTTTGTGCAGCAGGCTATTACTATTGAAAAAATTTGTATGAGCTTCCAGTGACTGCTCTTGTACCAAAAAACAGTGAGAAAAAGTGCTACGTAATTTACTCAAATATAAACTACAGCATCGCCTACTATAACTTTTTTAAATGGGATGTTGTTTGTTTCACTTTGAAATATGGCTTGCTTTTTTTTTTTTTTAAATAAAAAATTATTAAAAACTGGGGAGTGATGATAGTCATTAGTGTCTTGTCAAAAGACAGATTTGAAATCTCATGTTCATGTTGCTTTTGTGGATGCTTTCAGTGAATTTGCTGAGGATCAGCACAATGGAAAAAAATCCTTCACATCTATGAAATTGACATTCTACAACTTCACAACCACAGACAACAAAATTTCACAACTATCACATAATTGATCTGAGGTCAGTTGTTTGAGGAAGTATCAAAATGTTTAACAACAAACTACTATAGCTGCTTGATTATAACCAGTATGAGCTTTGAACTTTCACAGAGTCCACTGTTACACTGCCAACAAATCTGTATCTGTATAATACAATCAATTATCAACTTCCATTTATATCAACTATGCATTTCACGCAAATCTCTCTTATGGATCCAAAAATGAAACCAGAGCTTCTAAGAAATTCTGTTCTATTTTGTGTAATTCCCAAGGACAAATTTGACAACTTTAAATTCCTATAACTTCTTGTCTAAAATGTATGCATATCTAGATTACTGTTTTCTGGCCAAGTGTCTGCTCCCTCAAATTCTCTTTGATAGGAAAAGATTTCAATAGTGAGTTTTGAACTGGACATTTAATTTCAATCCTAGCTATAAAAAAGTGCATACAGAAAATTGTGTCTAGGAAAGAAAATAACAGCAAAGTCTGATAGCCAGTTCTTCCAACTGTCAAGCATTTTCTGTCTTATAGATAATGAAAGTAATAATATCAGCACTTGCTGGAGATTAACACAGGATGGAGTCACTCAATATTCAGCAGTTGATCATCCTCATCCAGCACTATAGCTCTGCCATGTTCATGTGCTGAATGTCTTTGTGATCTGCAGTTCTGTATTCATTCACATGGCCCTGATGTACAGGCCGGACTGAAAATCCTTGTGCTCTGAGGCTTACGGGTGACGGGCAGCCTTTGTTTCATGATGTTTGACAGTTCTGAGTCTTGTGGACTGCACTAATATACTTTGAAAAAGCCTCCTTTTCATAACAATTTTATTATTTTCCAACTATTGACATATAAATCTTCAAAATTTTAACAGATTCACTCCGATGAGCCGCTCATGCTGCTAGCAACTTTAAGTCCTACATTGAAGTGACCTAGATCTACTCCAGTGGCCTCAGATGTAATGAAAAGGGATAAAAGCCTTCAAGTTTTAATCAAATTCAGAAGTGCCTTAATTTTTAAAATGTTTAATTAATTATATGTTTGATTATCGAGTAAATCGGTTCAAGAACAACCTTTTACAAGGCTTGATTCTTTAAAAGCTGCATGTTATTCATTGAGTCTAATGACCTTTGACAGAATACTTTCTCTCTGAAACGGCTGCTTCAAGAAAACTGGCCAATGTGGTTACCTGAACTTTCTTTTAACACATCGTAGTGAACACAGAGCGGTTTTCAAAGATTGGAGCGATAAATTTTTTTTTTTCCCCATAAAGCTTGAAAAGATGAGAAAACTATTCATTTGTGGTGAAGAAGGCCTTCTGTCAGAGCACAGGTGCAAATGTGTGTCTGTCAGGCTTAGGACAGTGATGTGGTCAAGGTGGTACCTTTGGTTGGTTCTTTCAGTTTTCTCTATTTGAGATGCATGTACTACGTCTCTGGCTGAGAAGATCCTTCCCACTGCATCACTGCAGCTTGTGACAGCAGTAGCGGAGGGAGATTGGCTATATAATGGAACACAGTTGCTATCAATGGGAACACATTGCACACTCGGCTGCCTGGTGACTCAGAATTGTATATAGAGAGAAATCCATTCCTACACATCGTGGTGTAGCTCAGTCTATGGGTCTCTAATGTCTGTACACATCAGTCAGGACCTAGCAATGTCCCTATGTCAAGGGAGGCAAACGTTCTCCACCCTTTCCAGCATCTCCACAACCAAGGGGGGCAACTGGGCATATCTTTCCAACCGTAGATGTAAAACTTTCTCAGCACCTGAAAATAAAAACGAAAAAAGAAAAGAAGAAATAAATAGTTTTAGTTCAGCTATAAAACCATCTATATGATGAAAAAAAATGAGTGACAGAATTACTAATTACTTACCTTTTTATTTTTTAACAATCAAAATTCTTCATTTAGTTGTAAAAATCAATTTACAGTACAGACTAAGGATAAAACATTTTCACAAGCCTCATGTTATAAACTTAACTCATTTTAGTAAAAATATAATGATAGAAAAAGCAAACAGTATTTGAGGACAAAGCTATATAAATAAAAAATAGAAGAAAACTTTTCCATGTCCTGTCCTGACAAATAGAGAGAATAGGTGAGACAAATAGGTGAGAACACTTGGGGCAGGGAAACTACAAGGATCAATGATTATCACATAGAGTGACCGAAATGTCTTATAGTTATTACAATAAAGTACTGGCTGCCCAAAAAGTGGGACAGTTTCACCACGTTAATTCAGAAAATGAGTTAATTCCAAGACTCTATCAAATATCCCATCCTTGGTATCTCATCTACACTTTACATGTTTGTGCAATTAAATGACATGATTCAAATGTCACATTTTTCGCATATGAAGTTTTTGCTACCAGTAGACAAAGAGATGAACTGACAAAAGACTTTGTTGAAAAAATGATTTAACTGCAACTCTTCTACTCAGAATTATTCATGTTACAAGTCAGCTCTTGGAATCCCAGGATAAGAAAACTGTGATTTTCTCAACAGCACCACCTTTTGATTTGGTAATTGATAAGTCTGCTCAGATCTCAGGCAATATGGAAAGTTGAAGGCAATTTTGTGTATGTTGCAATTTATAAACAAATGGTGTTAGATCATGATATTCCACAATAGCCAGTCAGTTATAGCTGTTTTGAGGAAATGGACAAAAAACTTTCTGCATAAGGAAGATATATAATATAACACTTATGTGGCAGATGATAATGAAGCACCAAATAAACCCCCAGAAATTAATAATGATGTGCTAAAGTAGGTCACTTTGTGTAGTGGTGACAATAGCTGGCGTCATCACACAAAACCTCAAACCAAAGGAAAATGAATTAATCAACTATGGAATGACCGTGGGGATTAGAATGACTAAAACTAAATAGTGGAACAGACAGAGGTCAATCAAGACAATGGATCTAAACCCAGGCACAGAAAACCAGTAAAATATATGAATACAATTGGCACACAACTCATCTCTTGCATACAGTCAGCTACTTCAGCAATAAGCATGAAAAAAAAACTGTTGCACATTCTAATGCAAGTCCACTTCAGTCCACTATTAAACGGAGCTTCCTTGTGAAAACAATTAACTTTGGACATGAATAACTTGCCACTGAAATGCTGCAAATAAACTAATTTCCCATCAAAATCAAGTACATTCATTTCTCTTTCTCTTGGCACCATTAACCCTTTGAACCCTCACCCCCTGAACCCAACCGAACCTGCTCCCCTGGGCTCCTGGATCAAATTGAGGAAATTTGATTGGAGTTAGGAACACATGCTGTTTTAGTACAAAACAGGGTTAGTTTACAGGATTTGGATGATAAAATGGTCCTGCTTGATTATCTCCAATATTCTTGCTAAATTTACTATACGGAACATCAGATCTAAGGTAGGCCTGCCATCCCGATATATAGGGCTTACAGGTCATGGCCATATATGGGTCAGCCCGATATATCGGGCTTATCGGTTCAAAGGGTTAACTCTAACCTTGCATGAAATATTTGACATCAATCAGATTTCACCAGGTCCTGTGATATTTACAAAGAAAATGATGGAAGAGTAGTTTTCATGTATAATTAAACCCCTTTCTCCTAATAGGTGGGCAGAATTAGGTCTCATTAACCCTATTACTGTTGATAAATACCGCTTCAGCCAAGGCCAATAGAGTGACAGATGTGTAGTAGTTTTGAAAACAGATATTCTGGGTCTGAAAATGATACGACAAACTGCCTTACATCTCAAACTTTAATTCCAATTTATATGACTCATTAGTTCAAAGCATAAAAAGGAACTCTTGTCACTCACAGAGTTAACTTTCAATAGCTTGAGAACATCCAGTCTTGTTCAAATCATTGGAAATAATACCTTTGAGTCATCATGGTTAACTGCTGGGTGTAATCTTATTAATCATATAACAGTATCCACCTATGAATTTCATCCTTAGGAAAGATGTCAGGGCCTGCCCAAAGTCTGTCAGAAGTTTCAGGATTTCTTGAATGGTATCAGTATTGATGACACTTCATGTTGTAAAAGAATATGATATAAGGTCCATATTTCGATACTCTGCCTGTGGGGTAGAGAATTTCAGTGCAAAGATTGACAGATTGGAACCTTCACACTAAGGTGAACCACTCGTACCAGAAAGAGTCATTCAACACATGCA
Organism: Peronia peronii; assembly: GCA_039654565.1. Taxonomy (NCBI): domain Eukaryota; kingdom Metazoa; phylum Mollusca; class Gastropoda; order Systellommatophora; family Onchidiidae; genus Peronia; species Peronia peronii. Next base: position 332,791 of record JBCEWB010000010.1, on the reverse strand, counting down.
GGGGACATAACTACACAGCAACCATCTTAAAGTAACCATCGCTTAACTCCCCTTTCACACTTCAAAGCATAAAGAAAACACCGAGTCGGCCACGGTTATATAACATTTTCTTTAATCTCTAGCTGATCAGTACATAAACACATAAACAAAGCAATAAGGAAAACATCTTTAAAACAAAGTGCACAGTTCAAAATGTATTTGTCTCAAAAAAAAAAATAATAATAATATTAAAAAAACAAAACAAAACAAAACAAAACTGGGCCTCTAATAATCCGAATTTCAAAATGGAGGTAAGAAAACCAATCATTATAGTTTGTACATCCTTCTTCTGATCTAAGACTTGTGCATGCCAGCAGTTATAAAGTAGGGTACCCTGCAAAATTTCCAGTTATGGTTTTGACTGCGTGAAAAGAATAAAAAAACAATATTTTAAACTGAATATGCTTTTAAAAAAAAAGATGACAAAACAATATTTTGAAAAAATAAATAAATACAGCAAAAAAAAAAAAGAAATAACATAGAAGTTAACCAATTTCATGAAAAAAAAAAAAAAGTGAGCCAAAATCAAAAACAAACATGAAAATGAAAAAAAAAAAAAATGAAGGAAAAGAAAATAGTCAAAACGAAAAAAAAAAGGGAAAAAGTTGGACTGAAGACAATGTTCACCGGTATTGTATTACTGTTGTCTTTGTTAAACAAAAGCACTACAGTCAGTCAGGACAAAAACACAAAAAAAAAAGCAAATCCCTTATAAAACAGAAAAAACATGGTTGTAATTCGAAGAAACGAAGATGATTGATTATTACAAAGCTTGAAAAATGAACAACCGATATCAGGAACTACAGAATATTCAGTCGACTTCCAGCCCTCCCCCCAAAAGTATAAATTAAAAAATAAAAACTTGAACAAAATTTTTAAAAGATGAAAATGAAAATAACAAATATATTTCTAGAGTGGAAAAATGAGATGATATTTATATAACTATATAATTCCATTATATATAATGCCAATAAGAAGGATGTGATGAACAAAATGTGATACCAGGCTGAGGAGAATAAAACATAATGTGAAATGCTATCCTTCGGGATATCTCATCCTTCTAGCACGAGACTTCTCTCGAAGACTGAAGTGTTAGTCACAATCCAATAATATCAGAGTTTTCTATTTGACTAATGTATGAGGCTGATGACATTCATGGGCAAATGACAAACGACAACTTATGTTAAGGTCTCCTATATGATTGACATATGAGGGTGACGACATTCATGGCAAATGACAAAGTACAACTGACATAACATAATGTCAGTGACATATCGGCTGTTTCTCTGCCATGCCTAGTGCGGACAACATTAAATGATGATCAACATGCAATTATGCTACTTCTACTGCAGCTCACTGAAAGAAACACCACCGGTTGACATTCATAGTTAATTTGTTGGATTATCTTTGATTTGAATGAAAATACATTTCCCTAACAGGAAGCAACTTTCACCCATGATACATGCGATAAATGCTTAATAAAAATTACAATGCAAGGCTGAAGTGATTGAACCACAGTGGTCAATACGATTTGACGATTTGATGAGATAAACTGTGACCTTAATAAAATTTTCATGATGTGATAAAAGGGATGAGTTTCAAAATAAACCACAATAGTCAAGAATGCTAACAGCTCAACAGGTAAATATAGAACATGACGTAGATCTATTCCTTACGACGTATTCCCAAGTCAGGCTGAAAAAAACTGAGGCATAGTGAGTGACGAAATGAATGTATAAGCAGCATAACATCTTTTCCCAGTGCAGTACCTGAATTAAGCTTGGGCCACAAAAACAAAGAAAAATTCATGGTTATTTCAGCATAAGTGATAGATAACATAATAACAACACTTCACTCGGGTCTGTGCATTCCAAAATGAGAAAATATTAAACCCATGGATGAAAAATAGTGTCACTTCTCTACGATAATGACGTAAGTCATTTCCAGTACCATTAAGGTACTGATATTGACAAAAAGACTATTTGTAAGAAAATTTTTTTAGCAGTTTTGCCATTATGATTTCACTGATTCAACATATGAGATGCGATGTCAAATTTTGAGTCATTGATATCCTTGTGAAGTTTATTTCCCTTTCTGTGGGTGAAAAAATTTTTGTTCTACCTCAAATAAAAGTCAAGATCTTGGAAATTAAAGATGATGAGGGTGACCTGTTGTTGCAGTTGAATTTATTGAGAAAGTGGCTGATCACTTTTGTTAATCCTTATTAATCCTTTTTAGGCCCTGCCACTAAATTACAACTTTTGGGATTTTACTCAATGTACTTCAGCAGATTTAACTGTGAAATACATTTTTAGATTGATAGAGAAGTTATGCATTAAAAATTCATTCACTGTTGAAGAACAAGTGATTTCTCTGGTTACCTCTGTCTGATAAGCACCTTATTTCACTGTGTCGTGTCTCACATGATTCTACTGCCACATTTCATTTTCAGTCATGTTATCTGAAATCTCTCCCGCTGAGAAATGTCTTATATACATGAGATATCAGTTACAGTCTGGCATAAGTTTAACTAATCCCACTATCGCAGGGCGGTGACCATAAACAAGCAAAACAGCACAATCAAGTAAAGCAAAAATCAGTTACATCTTATCAATCTGGTTGAAAACATTACATATGGTAACTGAAAGGAGGCAAAAGTATGCAAATGTACCCAAGGCAATACAGCATTTCCATGACATCTCACAAAAAAAAGGTGCCATTAAACATAACAAGAAGAGCAGGGAGGATATGGGAGAGGAGCCAAAAACAGCAGTCATATCAATAAAAGAATTCTGAGTAAAAAGTCAATGTGACTCATTACCCTTTGTGCCAGCCGTTAACTCACATTAGTTACAATACTGAATACATCATAATTATTACATTCACACCTTTTACCAGGAGATCTGTATATCAAAACTACATATTTCAGGATGACTATGCACTTATTTTACAGTCAATTTATTGAAATATTTCGAAAGAAGTTGGCATTTGTCATATGTTCAAAAGAATCAAATTGTTACAAAAAATCATTTCTGCCACCAGTGAAACATTTCTCAATGTAAATTTTCTTGAGTTTGTCTTGTTCTGATGCTTTTCATGACATTTAAATGTATGTACATAGGTGTGTGAATATAT
>JBCEWB010000010.1:315268-329517 GCA_039654565.1 Peronia peronii | reverse complement strand
GTAAATTTTCTTGAGTTTGTCTTGTTCTGATGCTTTTCATGACATTTAAATGTATGTACATAGGTGTGTGAATATATATCATAGGTCAAACCAATACTACTCTGTGACTTAAAATATATGGTAAGCATGAGCACCTTGACATTGGTATTTTTGATGATTAAATTGATTGTTACTCAAAGAAAACATATTTGGTGTTTTGAACGCGTCATTTTATCAAACGTACAATTCAGACCAAACATTCTTGTGAGTTCATTATTCAATTTTTATTGCTTTTTTAGAATAATGCCCAACATAGTAGGCTCTTTTCTGCTTTAGGTAAATAGAAACAGAGATTTTCATGCAACAATGTTGTGCACCAAATTTCAAATGGATACATTCAGCAGTTTTCGAGTCCATAGCCGTTTTCGAGTCATAAGCCTTTTCTGGGTTTTGCTGCACAGATTTATAATAGATATATACTTTGTCTCAACTGTTCGCAGAGTTTTCATTTGAGGACAAATAAAGTTTATCTCACTATCCTTTATCACTTTACCTTATACAACAGCCCAGTGTACATGTTGCATGAAAGTGATTCACTAAAATTTACTCCTAGAAATTGTAAAGTGGCTTCATAAAATTAAAAGAAACCAAAACAAAGAGTGGGAACACATTTCAGACTTGAGGACGCATAGTGAATTATTTCAGTTAACACTGAGACATGTACAACATGCACATTTCTGTATGACAAGCCACTAACACCAAGAGGGAACCAATTAAGGCATCAGGGAAACAATGTCTAATTGAGAAGCTAAAGTTTCATGGCTTTATGTCCATTGCCCTGCAAGCTTTCCAACTTTATTACTTCAAATGAAAACAATTTCGATGACATTCTACCAAACAGAAGAGAAATCCATAAAATGTGTTGAAATCAACAACAGAAGGACCTCGATGGCAGTTTACATAGAATGAATAGAAACTGTTCTCCTTTTTGCCTCAGAATAGCATATATAAATAAAATAATAACTTCTAGAATCAAAACTTGATAATACTAATGACAATTTTTTACACAGGGCTACAACTGCTATGTTCTCTGGTAGTGCTCTGTATGACAACAGGCAAGAAAAAACAAGATCTGAGTCAAAGATATCCAGTCTTTAGCTACAGAAGTATAGAACACCTGAATAAAGCAACACTGGAGACTGATTTCATAAACAAATACTACAGCCATAACTGTCAAACACCCACAACCTCTATGTACTTATTATACATCAACAGTCTTCATGTACTGATGTTTGGCTGTTTATCTATACTATAAATCTGCAACAAAATCTACAAAAGGCTTATGCGTTCAAAAACTACTGAATGGATCCATCTGAAATTTGGCACACAGAATTCTCGCATAAAAATCTGTGTTTCTACTTACATAAATGCGAAAAAAGCTTATTATATTTGACATTATTCTAAAAATGCAATAATAATTGATAATAACTTGCAATGGTGTTTGATCTGAATTGTACAATGGTAGAATGGGATGGGAAGGGGAAGGGTAGTGTGGTGAATTGCAGTCTGCAGCACAATGCTCAGCCTGATTTCTACTCAGTTTAGTCATTGATGGGGAAAAAAGAACACGATATTGAATACTTTGTATGCCCCCCCCCCCCTTACTTTTACATTGCTAAATTAGTGTTTTAAGCAGTGATATTATGGTATAGTAACCCTTTTGCTTCTTTCACGTGTTTTGTTTCATTCAGTTTCCTCGGCACTCTTAGCTCCTTCTGTTAACTTCTTTCATTAGACAATACTGTAGCTGTTTTTCTAATTAATATTTGTAATTTGTCCTCCAACACAAAATTCTTGATTCAACAATCCCCGTTCACAGAGCGGGCTTTTATACTAGAATCTCCACAATAATGAACATTTGAAGATGAGCATTTACGTATAGCATATGAGAAAAGCAAAGAAAATCACTGTAATGTCAAAGTTAATATATGTTTCAATATTATATAAATTGCTATTTTCACTGGTAATATCTGGGTTGAAAACTGATACCTCTATAGAAATATCTTGATCTGATATTTCACTTCAGGTCACCGATAATAAGCAAAGATGACTTAATAAAACGATGGATGAAATAATCTGGCAGAGACCATTAGAGTGAATAAATGACAAAGGTTAAGTGATAAATTCACGTCAGGCAAATTCATAAAATTATTCAATGTTAGCTAAAGAACATAAAAATCCTACCATCTAAAATGTGCTTGAAATATCTCATCTCTTTTGTTAGAGAATTAATGAATCTAGTTTTTTGTTCTTTAATATTGAAACATTTCTTATTTGCTAATTGACTCTCAGCAAAGTTCCTTCTTTGAATTTCAGAGAAACAGACATGGTTGTTTTCCCAAATCAAAGTCAATGAACGATTCAGAAGATTCAGAAGATTTTACATCCTCTTTCAAACTGTTGAAGTCATAGTTCATGTTATCTGATTAAACTATTGGAAATATTTAAAAACAAACTAGTTTATAATAAAACAACCATGATGCCCTTCATGTCAAGTCTGGAAATAAAAAAAATTAATACCAAAAGAACCAAAAAGAAAAAAAAAAAATTTCTGACAACATCCTGGGTATCTTTTTTCGCCTCAAACATCAAATATGTGGCATCTGCAGAATTAAATTCATATATACACTATTAAAAAAAATTCTAATGATAAATTTCAGACATCAATATTTGGCAATATTCAGTTTCTTTCTATAAACTTTGACATTTTCTTATCACTGACATGACTTTTGCTGTAAGATGACCATGCAGATTTGAATAATGTTGAGCTGGGCTTGACAAGAAACATTCTAGATCATAAGTCTCCCTTTGTTGACTGACTTCATGCAAAAATGTACATAACTTTTCCAACCGGGATTGTGAGGGAAAGTTTGATTTGTTTAATTCATTCAAAACATTACAAAAACACAATATAATATTGTTTAACCCTTATATAATGAGGTGGACAAATCTGCCCACTGTGCAGTCATTTTTTTTTGCTCACAACCGTCCATCTATTGGCAGAACAAAATCTCCAACAATAAATCAGGTTTTAAAGAGAAGATATGTTTCTTCTCCTGCAGTGTTAGTCAAATGCTATACCATGATAGTAAGATGGAGATCGTACTAAGTCCTATTTCTGATAAACAAAAATGATAAATATTTGATAACCGTAGTCCTGCCTTGACAAATATTTATAATCTTTGACACAAATGTATAGACTTCCCATTTAAACCAAGATCTGTGTTGTGATCTGGTGAGATATTTATATATGTTCAAACATTATGACTGAATTAACAAGATATTCAGCATTATCAACATAATAAGTGGGTAACCTAGTATGAACCAGTATATGTAATTAAGAAAAAAATATCTTGATACAAAGGATGATGAAAAAAAGAGATTTCTCAGATTCACATGTGGACTGAGGGTATACCGGGATATCTGACCACGGGGATTGATGTACTATAATTACAAAACACTGAGATAATACAAGACACTGACAGGTGATTTTGATCCATTAACTATCTAAATGAGGACATTTACCATAAGGACATAGCAACCCATGGTTAGAACTCTTTGTAGAAAAACATATAACAAAGATATTGGATAATTTAGATTTTAAATGGAGCTTTGTGATTAAAAAAAATAATGTAAGATTGGAAACAAGTTATCTATTCAAAAGGCAAACCCTGCTAGGCCTTTGCTCAACAATGCCTTTGACAATGCTCAACAACTTAGGCCTTTCAACCACCCGTTGGGCTCTATCTCACCCACCTGTTCATGTCGGATGTGATCAAACACAAATATTGTCTATAACAGAAGACTGAGAGCAGTGGAGATTGTCGACTGCCGTCTCTTTCATGGCCTCACTTCATTTGTTATGGGAACAGTGATGACGATAATAACCTAGTCACAGTTAAACAACACACTCTAATTGATGTTCATTTTGTATCCCCTACACTACGGACTCCCAACCTTTGACAAACTTAGGCTTCCTCTATTTAGGATTTAAATGTGATTGATGTACAATGCATGCTCATTATCTGGCTAACTCTGGTCTTTCTAAACCTGAATCTGCTCATCACTCATTGTTGAACAACAAGGAAAAGAATATTAAGATGGATGTTCAAAGCTGTTAGAACTTTTTCAAACTGATAACAACAAGACTGGTGTTTTCAAAGTTTTCCACTGCTGTATAGTTTAGTGCAAAAAGTGGTCCACACTCAAGTAACTGAAGAAAACAGTGTGGAAGGTATAGATTATTTACTTTTGAAAAGATGTACAGGATAACTGGGATCAAACAGTTGTAAAAAGCCAAAGATTTCCGTGTTCTATCTGACCTCCTATCTTTCCAAATTATCTTTGAAACCTATCACAAAAAGTGTTAGTCCTTTGTGGATCTGTTACTTCATAAAACTGCTCAGTTTTGTTTTTCAGCTTTCTTCTGGGACTCACTACAAATGCACGAATCATCCTTACATCAATTTCAAAATAGAAAAAGAGGTTTCTTGATATCAGTTCATAAATTTTCTCAACCCATTCCATCTCTAGGTGCTTGGTGGACAGTTTCACCATGAAAGAAATTTCCTCCTACAAATGATGTGATGCCATGATTGTGTTCACTTGCTTGATTTTGATATGAGAAAGCTACGACAAAGCTGATATATTAGTTCAAACATTTATTTCAAACTTTCCTAAAATGATCCTCGGTAAATAAACAGCAAACTGTGAAAGCACTTGACAGAAAATATTTAACCACCGACAATTTTGTTTTCTTACTGAGAGCGATGGAAGGAGTAAGACAGACAAGTGCACCACAACTTTTGGTATCCTTAGATTGCACTCTGTCCTCACCTAGAAGTTAATGAATCACTGGCATGGACAACAGGACTTCAACACATTCCTAGTGTATGCACAATATCAGCCAACAAACCAGCCGGCACATGCCAAGCAGGGGAGAGACCAGAGCAAAGCCAGAAGTGAAGATGTAAATAATGAGCTGCGATATAGACAAGCTGTGAAAATTCTCTATGTACAAAGCACTTTTGAAGCCAGCAGGAAAGAAGTTAGTAATAAGCATAAAACAATAGTTTTATTATTATTAACAGCAGAACAAACAGAAATATAGAATACCCAGGTAACATTTGAGAGAGGAAAATGCATATGGTTCTAAATTCACTTTCTTAATACTAAGCACTCTGCCATATTTACAAGGCTAGCTAGCATTGGGCTATCTGCTCTCCATTTTAATAAGCAAAAAAAAAAAAAAAGGAAGAAACCAAACCATAAATAATATCTTAAAAATTTGGTCTCATCAACATTAAAACACAGGAAGAGGATGGAATTGAAAACATCAGTTTATGCAAAACTTGAATCTGAAAAATCAGTACCATTTGCATTTCCTCTTCTCATTTGGAGTCAAGCACGCAACCATAGTAGCTATCATGTTGTAACAAACAGAACATTTTTTGAGCCATTATTACACAAAATTGACTGCATTGTCAAACCTTTTGTATAAAAACCATTTTCGCTCTTTTCTTTGTCTCCCCCCCCCCCGGCGCTTTTCAACCATCAACTTTTATGACTATAACAGTTTCCACAGAAATTATCAGAAGCAAATCCTCTGTCAAAAGCAAAGCAAAAAAAAAAAAAAAGAAACCAGAAGAAAACAAAACAAAACAAAAAACTTTAAAAACAAAGCACAAAAAAAAGTCCTATAAAAATGACAAATCTGTGCATCAAATGATAAAGATGATTACTTAACTCTCAGTGCCCAGAGATCAGGAATGGTAATGAAAAAATAAATTCTTATTTATTTATGTAATCAGCACTGTTTTTTTTTTTTCCCACAATCAAATAAATTCTACAAAAATAAACAAACAAACAAAACAAACGAAAAATAGAAAAACAAGAAACAAACCATGACACACCAATAAGAAAAAAGAGTGCAAAGCAAAATGTCTGCAAATTGCACATTTCCTGCCACACCCTCTCCCTCATCATCCCCTCAATCTCATGTCCAAAAAAATGCAAAAACGGGAAAAAAATATTTAATAACCATACACAGTCCCTTTAGGCATCTTACTCATACGCAAAAATTTTTCTCATAATTTGCAAAACATCTACTTGATTTTGACCATCTACAAAAAAAAAAAAAAAAAAATGCTTTTCCTATTTAACCGTTTCTCCAGTCCTAAACACCACATACCTCTTCAAACATCTGGATGGGATGCATGTCATGGAAAAATACAGGTCTTATGAAAAAAGAATTACAGATCACGCCCCTTAAACTAACTGGACATTGAAATGAATAGTTATAATTCTGATAGGCAAGATTCCTTACATTTGTTGAAGATTAAACTATGCCCATTATTCTTTTTTTTTTACACACGCACATTTTAGAATAAACTACGCCCACTACTTTTGTTTTTAAAACATTCACTATTTTTTTTTTTTAAAAACATTCAATTGCCCAATGGCTGTTTCTATTTAAAACATGGTTTCTACTTTACGAAAAGTAGTTCTATTACTATCAGCTGAGTACTGTGGGTTTAAATCTTACCAGGGAATTGAAACAATTAAAAACTTGCCTGCGTTTTTTTTTTTAGTGACTCAGTGATACCTTAACTTCTTGGATAGAGAAGTCCAATTTCTAGCCTTCACAGAAAAAGACGGAATATATTTCAGGTGTCACATATGTAGGCCTACGTTACACACATTAAATTTCAAATTTCTGCCTGCAAAAATTCTGTTCACAAACTGGGCATGCAGTTAAAGCTGAGATAATCCTACTTTCTTCAGACTGAAAGGCTGATACATAATGTCACCAGGATGGAGTTACCATACAACAATGCATGACAAGCTGATATAAAATTCAGACTGGGTAGTACCTCTACAGCGTAAAAGTATAGAAACTGCTGTGCTCAGTTTAAATCAACAATGGAATATCCCTTTCCAATGTGTCAACAATATAGGTTCAAAAAAGAAGAAATCAACATCAGACCTTAGCCGCACTTCCTTGTGCTATAAATCTCTTGAGCAGGTTTAAATCTACCAAGTCAAAGATATTCATAATTAATGAATTTATTTCTGTACTCCTCTAGGTATTTGCTTGACATTTTTACTCATACAAAAGTCATTTACATGTTTATGCTGAGATGCTAATGTTTGACTTCTCCGTGTAGTTGATGAATAGCTCTTTTTGAACAAGCAGTTAGGAATCTCACAGCAGAGACAGAGAACTCTCATAGTTTCTGCTGACACTGATTTGATAAAGCAAAACTATCAAAAAGACTACAAAATACTGTTTAAATCATTATCAAGTTCTTTATGCTTACTTCCCTCCTACTCCTAACCCACAGAACCTCCTGATGTCAAGCCACTTTTCAGATATAACAAGGTAACTTACAGGAAAAATTTTAAAAAGTTACACTAATCCCACAAGTTTCTCTGTAACGACCCATTCATCAACATGTCAATACATAATATTACATTTGTCATGAGTTGTATATAGAGCAAACAAACATATACACTAGTAAATAAGTTTGTACACATTTCTTCAATTCAACCTGAGAATGAATATGCTGACAAGAGCACATCACAGTTGCTGACTATTTAAGGTATAACAACAACAACAACAATAGTATTAACAACAATATTCCACCTACATGGGAAAAGAAACTGCAATTCCAGTATAGAATCCAGTATAGAAAAGAACAATTAAAACCTATATATAGACCTTTTCAGGAGTGCACAGCAAATCAGAGTGATTAACTTACTCCTACCCAAATGGTTTCTGGGGAGTTGTCTTCCCTGGCCATTCTGAAGTTTGCACCAATGAGGTACCAAATAGACCAAAAATATTTACTTCTTTGAAAAGAATAGTGTTCATTTCTTTCACAAGAGCAGGCATCACTGTCTGTCACTGAACAAAATCATCCTTTTGTCAACACTCTATAAACAGACATCAAATTAGCGTTTAACTATGCAACCTTCTGAAACCAAAAAGGTTTTGTTATATTATGAGAAAATGACTCTCCGCCTCAGAACTAAAAAAAAAGTTTCATTTTGTTGCTGAAAAGGTCTATAATAACATCAGTCTGTGCTTCTATCCTTCAATAAAAATACATATTAACAAACAGAACAACATGGAGTGATCAAATTGTCTCAACCTATGTCAAAAACAATTAAAAAAATAATAATGAAAGAAGTCAACTTTTGTAAAATAATATTTATATAGTAATTCATCCCTGAGAAAATATAAAAGTGGAACAATAAGAAATAACAATACACAACACCTCAGTATATTACAAAAAAGTAGGCAACACTTGTAGAATAATATCAGTTTGTAGTCGTATCCCTGAGGCAACAGCAACAATGGAACAACAAATCTGAAGTGGAAATGCATGTTATGGTCCTAAGTCGATCTTTTTTGTCCTTCATGTTATCTCCCTGCCATATTTACCAGGCTAGTCTTGTACTGCACTGCCTACTACTTCATTCTCCTAAAAAAATTACTAAAATACAAATAAAAATATGTCCAAAGCTTAAATTTCATAAATAGTAAAATATAATTTATCCTTTTAAGTGCTCACTTTGAATTCAGGTGCATATCTAAACTGGGACAAATTTGCAAAGGGGTCCGTAAGTCACAAAATTGCAAATTTAAGAGCCTATTTGGATATGCACATAAATTAAAAGTGAGCACTTAAAGGCTTAGTGAGATGGGAAAATAACAGTCAGATTGTCATGGTCAAAGAAATTTGAAGATTTCATGCCAAATTAATTCTGTGGTGACCTATTCAAAGTCACAATCATGGCCTTGGACACTCGTTAGAATAAGAGATTGCATATGGTTGAAAGGCGAGTCTAAAATGTAACATAACCAAAGTATAGTGAATGTAATAAAAAAAAAGCCAGTTTTCTCAAAACTAGAATCTTGATCTCTTAGGGTTCTATGCATTTCCACTTCTCAACTGTGAAGTTGTACTGACTCGAAACTCCTCACAGCAGAACTCAAAGGTCAACAATTGTAAAACAACATCTCATCTGTTTGTGTAACATCTGTGAGGTTAGGTATGACCAACAACAGAACCACACAGTATGTGACCTAGACAGGATTCTTCCCTTTTGACAAACTATTCACCTCCTCCAAAAACACTGACAGAGAGAGGGCTGTAGATGTTGAAAAACACATACTTGTACTTCAACAAATTTCGTAGTTCAACCCTTTTGCCACTAAGCATTTTCCAGGTCATATGTTAAGGAAATTGTTTGGTATGCCCAGAAGTATGAGCTAGTTAATTTTTCTAGATATTGTTAGCATAGTATCAGATATAAGTTTAGAAAACTACAGAGGCCATCCAACAAATGATGTATGGTGTTTCTCAACAGAGAACTCATGGCCAGTATGGCCAGTGCTATTCTTTGGACTTCACAGTGCTAGCGCAGATACACTAAATCTCAAGTATTTTCATTACCTACCACTCCTGTTAATCATTTCCCAGCTCAGTCAGTTGTGGCCAAAGGTTTTTAACATTCACAAAAAGACTCTTTACTCATATTATACTAGCTTTAAAAAAATTAAATTATACTTATCATATTGCTCTGTTAAATCGTCCTGATCAAACAGAATGAGAATATGTATAATTTAAATCAAGTCTTATGATTATGGGTTAAACAGGAACACGAGAAGTTTGAGAACTGAAAATTAGAAAAAAAAAAAAATTTGATATAAAAAGCATTTTCATTCTAAGCAAACAATAGCTGTGGATAAAAGTTCCATCTGCAAATTCCTCAAAACATCTTGGCATCTCCTCCAGTTCTTTGCTAGGTCACATCATTAAAACTATAAAAAAAATAATTTTACAATGGAAAACAGAAAGCATAACTGTTGATGGCATGCACTACAATGCCCATATTCTGTGGTTTCTATGTTAAGATTGCATGCAAAACAACATCTGAGTCCAAATGTCTGGGAGAAAAAAAGCAAAATAAAAGACATGGAAAATGTCATTCAATATGGTTTAAAAGAATGAGGTCACTGGGTTTCTCAATATCTATTTTACATCTCCTGGTCAGCTATACAGCCAGCTTGTCAGAAAAAAAAAAAAAACAGAACATGTCAGATAAACATCCGGTCTTTCCAATATGAAGCAAAAACCGGGCTTGAGTTGTGTTTCCATTCTCCATTCCATGGATAACATTTTGTTTCAACTTACACAGTTATTATTATATCCTTTTAGTTATCCATTACTTAACTCAGGAATCCAGATCATCAATTATCTCATCTGTCTACGTGATGTTTCATAAAAACCTGAGAGTCCAATGCCAATTATCTAGGCCAGTATCAGTACAACCAATGCCAGGTACATGCTTCATTGCAATATAAACAACTGACACATGGAGCAGACAAATGGAACAGTTACTGTGGATCCGGATAGTTCATCCATTCTCCAGGCTCAATTTTCATGGCCCCACCTATCAGCTGACTGATTGACATAGAGGCTGCCAACTTGGTCTCCCCATCATCCCCTCCATCTTGTTTGGAGGAGGTCACTGTGCCCCCTATCATGTTGTCATCTGTTGTGGAGTCTACATTTGGACGGAGAACCCCTGCTCCACCCATGTCATGTGACCCTGATCTTGCATGCATCATCATCAAATCGGGGCGGTGGATCATGCTACTTTCCCGAGACTCCATAGCCCACATGGGAACAGCTGAGTTATTCACATCTTTGACTTGTCCGCTGGACATGTTGCTATTTATGCCCAGGCTGAACGCAGCTGACAGGTCACTGGTTCTGCCCTCCACGCTGTGGGGCTCGGGATGCCTCAGATCTGACAGTAGATCTTGCTCCACCGATCCAACTCGTGACATGGTATCCATCCTCGTCAGAAAGTGCGGAGCCACAGTTGAGGACGATGGTGAAGATGATGACTGCAGACTATGTGGAAACTCTAAACCAGAGCGGGCTAACAGACCTGGTTGGTTAACAGTTTGGTCACCGGAAGATCGGGCAGCATACAGTAACTGTTCTGCTGAATATGGGGATGGTAGGGGCATAGTGACAGAAGGCGGATAAACTAATCCACTAGTTGTGGACACGGATAGCGATGGTGGGTACATCATCCCCCCACTGATACCCGGATCAGGAGAAGGGGAGGAGTAGCGATGACGTCGCATTCCAGCCAGAAAACTCGGAGATGAGAGCGGTCCACTGCTGGGGGTCTCTGATGTTGGACTTCTGTTCAGGGAAGATGAGGAACTTGCTATTTCACTAAACGGATGTTTAACAGATTTCACGATGACTTCCAATGCTCCGAGGGATGACGTATCATCCTTGCCTGCCACTCCTTCCAGTTCCTGCTGCTGTTGTTGCTGCTGTTGTTGTTGCTGCTGCTCAAGTTGCTGTTTCATCTCCCACCGGTTCAGGTATAACGTGCTCTGCTTACTAACACGACCATTCCCGAAAGATGCGAGTGGGCTCAAGCCCTCACTGGTATCGATACTGATGCTGGAGTTGCCAGAATGAGACCTGACTAAAGGCTGGGTGGAATCGGATGCAAAATCACCGGGAATAACCGACTCCAAATCTGGATCTAGCACTGCGGAGGTGGAATAACTTCGCCCACCTAAGGTGGAATGTGACCCTAGTATGCCTAAACCCGACACACTGTTGTAACTACCGTTCCCAGAGCCGTGGACACTACCGCTACCACCTGAGTAGGTCATGGAATTTGGACAGGACAGAACAGACATTGAGGATTGAGGGTTTCTGACATTTGACCCCCGCCCGGCTGACTCAAGGTCAAGGCTGGGTCGAAGGGTGGCAGAGGTCACAGTTTCTGAGCGGCCTCCACTGGGCATGCGCAGTCTGTCATGACGGCCAGAGGATGTTCGAGGGGGTGAGAGCGGTTTAGCCAGCATATCTCGCAAGCAGTCCAAGGCATAGGGAGACATCTGTTTTTCACCTACAGACCACGGAAACGACAAAAAGCAATATGAAGCCAAGCAAAGCAGGTGGCAACAAAAATAAAACAAATAAAACTGGTCAGCTACCAGGACTTGCCTCGGATAAAAAGATTTTTTTTTTTGTGTTTCTGTCCAACTTTGGGGTCTTTTTCATGAACCTGCAAATGAATCTCTTTTAAAATTTGGTGGTCCAGCAACACTGTGCATGAAACCAATACACTCGGACTGTTTCTCACTAAAATGTATCTCATCAATTTTGAGAGAGGAAGATTCATGAAATTTGTCCTTTTAACAAGCCATTTTGACTATCAGCCAAATTATTTCCATTTGCCAAGTACAACAGGTATAATAAGCACATTGCAAAGAGGAAAAAATAACTTGTTCTCTGCTACTTGAAACATGAATTGTGGAAAAATCAAAAAAATTCACCATGTAGTGAAAATGTCTCACCATGATAATTTTTCACATTTGCTTGTTACACATACTTCAAATTAACAGAACAAAAGCTATTCTTTCCTCCTTTATGTATTTGTTTTATACCTCTTGTACTTGATAAATGGATGTAACTTAGCTGGCTGAAAAAAATAGTTCATCAGATCCATTCACATGGCCAGAACATCCATATTACAGTTAATTATTTCTCATGTCTACCTCCCAGTTTGAATGACACTTTTTGCTCTCATCCTGGTAGCTGTTTGTGTTTTTGTGTGGACCAAGCACAGCCTCTTTTCAAGCAAAATTTGTAAGTCATGCAAAAATACTAAATGTCCTAGGCATCTTAGCTTTCTTCTCCCTCAACACCAGTCAACATAATACGTGTATTTCAAAACCAAAAGAAATTTAAAACATGACTCACAATATAGAAGAGCCTTTTATGATTGTCTGAAAGTAATCATTTTTTTCGCTGAAATCAGCAGAAATTTTGCTTCAAAAGGTGTGCCTTTTGCTCCAGCATAGTTTGATTGCTAAATATTTAAAAAAGGTAATAGGTAAATATGAAAATGCTGGGCTAGAAAATGAAAATGGTGATGAGTAATGAAGAGCTACTACAAATGAGTGTAATTGCTGGATAAAATTATGTTTAAAATGAGTAAATTATTATTATGATTAAAAAAAATAAGGATAAAGAATGAGGAAGCAAGCCTTGCCAGCAGTGTAAAGCTCAGGACTCAATGTGGGGGCAAGACACAGAGCAGCTGGGGGAGGGGGGAGTGTATTCAAATACATGGACTGTGGAGTCTAGTAAGCCTAAGACAAAGTGACGGCAAGGTAAGCACAGATTATGCAGGGTGGAAGAGCGGGGGCAAAGTCCATAAAAAATATGGTCAAATATCTGCAGCACACATTTCTGACTTGTCAGTTCAAAGATTGTATTTGTTTCCTGAACATTAAACTTCTCAAGCAACATTTAACATCATCCAAATTTTTTTTACCTGGTGAAACATTTCAGCCAGCAATTTTCAGCATATTGATGTTCTTTAATTAGCAAGTTTTTCCTCTGCCGCTACATTTTAATGTCTTACTGTTTTCTGTTTGAAAGAGGCTGAGCTATTGGCCTGTTTTATTTATTTTTTTTATTTTGTTTGCCACAGACTCAGATTGGATTCATCGTTTCGCTTTTTCTCTTGTCCAGGGATAATTCATAAACGTTCCAACATTTTCTTTTTCTTGCCAAACACAGCATACTGAGTGCAAATCACAGATGGTAAAATAAATATACAGCCTACTCTAGACCACACACAGATTTACCAAAAAGAAATAAAAAATAAGTAAACAAATAAATAAAGCAAAGCTCCACACACAAAACACTAAAACTTATGAATTCAAATTAAAAAAAAGATAAAAATTACACACCCAAACATATACGCAGGCAAAGGCACATTGAGCTAACTATGTGTAAAGTTATCAAGTGTCAGTTGCTTTGGCATATGAGTGTACAAGCTAATAACAGACTGAGCAAAAAAAAATTAGATTTCAAAAAAAAAAAGGAAGTTCTGATTTCATTGATTTCTGACAAACAACAACAACAGAATGATATAAATCATTTTCTAATGAAAATGTAAATTTTGCATAATGTTTTTTTGGTTCCTCAACACTGTCTTTAAACATCAAGCCAGGCCCTACTTTAGAGTGAAACTTCTGCACAGGCTCAGCCTGTAAAGAGGGTTTCCTGATTTACTTTCTTTAAAATTTTCAACTATTTCTGATGAAGAGAAAAGTGAATGCTAATATTCGTGTCATATTTTATAACGAC
>JBCEWB010000010.1:303410-315168 GCA_039654565.1 Peronia peronii | reverse complement strand
ACTTTCTTTAAAATTTTCAACTATTTCTGATGAAGAGAAAAGTGAATGCTAATATTCGTGTCATATTTTATAACGACTGTGGGAGGGGATACAATTTATCATCAATGAGTTAATGGGACGAGAGTGATTGCTGCAGAAATGGTAGGCGGAGCTGTATTTTCTTCCATTTTTTTTGTTTGTTTTTGTTTTCTCTCTATACCTTGCCTTGAGTAAATTCCTGACATGCTTACTCTATTAGGTCCTCTAAAAAGAAGCATTATTGTCATTCGCATAAGAAGCAAATGCATGGGTGATTTTCAGGTGAAGTTAGGAGTCAGGGCCTAAAATCGTTTGCGTATCTTCCGATGTGAACTTAAATCCTTATGTACAATCACATGTGTTATTCATCATCACAGAAATATGTCTGGGGTGACATAAGAAAAAAAGGCACACATAAATGGCATAAGTATAATGAGACAGATCACCTGTAAATACATCCTTGGGACTGACAAGTCAAATTTGTGCATCAAAGCTACAATGCTACAATATAAGCACATTGCTACAGTGGTGCTGGGAAGCACGAGGGAACATGATGGATGGATGGGGAATGGGGTGTAAGAAAGAGAGAGAAAGACAGAGACAGAAAGCGAGGTAGAGAGATTTGGTAGCTGTGGATTCCGCACAACTAAACAGAAAATTTCAAATTTGAAATTCAACTGAGGAAAACAGAGGTTATTTTTTTATTATTTTATTTCTTTTTTTTTTTTTGTTTGTATCCATTACATTTTTATTTTTTATTATTTTTTTTTGCATCCACAGAATAGACATCTCAATAGAATTGACTCAGAAAGAACTAAGATTTCCATACGTACTGTCTGACACAATCTGTCAACAATATCGCTATCCAACCACTAAAAAAATCTAAATCTTGGGTGTAGTCTTGGATAAGATATTAAGTTAAGACTGTCTTTACAAAATAATTATCGAGTACTGGCTTCCCGAAAACAATGCCTATCATTTCCCTGATTCTATTATGAAGACAAAATGAAGATATATTTTTTTTTTTTTTCACTGGAACCTGGCAGTGCAGAAAGACTATGGTTTGTGCTGATGAATGCGAAAATAGGATAACACACATGCTAATCATAGCAGATGTTAGAAATATGCATTAAGCTTAAAAAGGAATCAAATGACCATGATGCATACAAGGCTGAGCCTGAAAACTTAAATCCTTTTGTGCTGTAGTTCTCAATTTGATCTAACATTGCAAAGGAAATGCTCAAGTGACATGGACTGACAGCAAGATTGTCAGCAAATGTAATGCTAGTTTTTCCTGCATTCTTTTTGCACCCTAACTGATTGACATATCAATATCTTCCAAATTCTGTTCTCCCCCTAGGAAATTTATCCTCAGGTAGTTTTCTGCTTCAGTCCTTCAAATTCAGTCTCTATCGTTCACGCAATGTCAGCATTTAGTGATTCTATTGGTATAAATAGACCACAGCTGTGCTACACTGGAGAAGCTCGTCAGGATGTTGAATAGTTTTAATTTTCAGTAAATGCCTAATATTTATTAATAGAGATTTGCATCTGTCACATGTTTTAACCCTTTCATGATACAGGTCAGATAACTTTAATCGCTTACTGTTGCCTATATAGCGAATCTCCTACATTTAGTTTTATGACGCAAAGATATGGTGTCTTCATTTCAGGGCTCTGGTGACAATAAAAGGCATTTGGACACTGTTCGCCACAGGAGCATCTCGACGCTTTTACTGTATAAGGAAAAACGCCGAACTGCATTTGGGTCACAAGATGGTTACGATTTATTTGGGCCCAGGGTCCAGTAAAGATACACTCTGATATTGTATGAATTCTTCAAATATCAAGAAGGACTCCAAACTAGTTTTATGAAAAGGCTGGTTGACAGAGTTCCTGTGATTTGATAGCTAGTCATCGTCTGACTGGCTCCTTCCAAATGCTACACACGGTGCTGTGATAAAGCCAAGCAACAAAACAATACACCACTCCATGACTTATTATGCTGTATGCTCACTGCTGCCAGAAGGGTAACCCTTCAGACATGTAATTCCCCAGGACCCAGTGGTGATCAATAAAAGTGAAGATCAGACAAAAAGAGATAAGAAATGCCAGAGGAATTGGACTGCTTATTCAGTGAACACATAGTAGTTATTCTCAAGTTCTGACAAAGAGTTCTTTAGATTGGCAGAATGAAAACTCTATAACCATATTCAAATGTTATCATCTCCTACTCTCAATAAGAAATTAGATGAACAATTAACAAGGGCTAAAGCTGTTTCCTATAATGGCTCTTACATTTCTGAACCTTGATTTAAAAACCAAACAACAAAACTCCATAACAGTTTTTTCTTTCATTCTTTCTTTTTTTTTCAGAACCAGATAGGCATAGGTGGAATGAAAAAAAAAAGACTGTGTGTGTTGTGATATTCAGAACAACTGAAATGCAGATGTGTTTTGAAATACAAAAAAAAGTAACAAATAAAAGACATCTCCCAGGGAAGACAGTAGCTATTCAATACTTCCAAATCAACAACAGATTTGTAAAGTTTAGACTGGTCAGAGACAAAGTCTTCTAAAAAAAAAAAAGTCTTAAAAAACTGAGTCTTAAAAAATCTGTGGTATATTCTCATAGAAATAAGGACCATCATTTCCAAGGGCGTATAAATGACAAATAATAAATGGTAAGATAGATGGCAAGAAGAAAAAAAAAAAAAATTAACTGACCTACGATTGTTTCATTAATCAATTTAAGATGATAACATGTACATATCTAGTCTTCAGCTCAAAAAGGGGGTATAGTCAAATGATTGGATAGGCCTATCTGTTTTTCCTTTTGACCCAATATCATAATGAAGCCTTTTTTTTTTCCCTTCCTGCTGAAGCTGCCACCTATAGGCACGATGGGTCAATATCAGTTCTTAAGAATCCACTCTATCTATCAGCAAAATGTCAAATACTTCGCAAAATTTATTTTTCAAATTTTAAAAAACCTTCATATAATGAGAACAACAGAATATTGAAAACTTCATTAAGTCAGGGAAAGCATATAACAAATATTCTCTGACAGTCTGTAAACAAATGGGTCATAGTTTGGAGCATCAACTCCCAAGTGACAGTCATGGGAAGACATTTTTCTATACATTTTGATACCTTCTGTTTTTTTCTCAGAATCCTGCTAACCTACTCTTAATGCTAGCTATAACTGAGTGGTGTTGAACTGTCCAGATCAAAATAGACCATTGGAATTTAACTACTGCAGGCTGACTGAATGACAAGATGGGTTACCACAGAAGTTTTGTGACCTGGTATGTGTTCACTGGCAATAGACTGCTGTTCTAGAGAGAGAGGGGAGGAGAGTAGGGTCTTGGTATCACATGGTTGGACACATAAAATGGGTAAAGGGCCAGCTAAATTCTCCCCTGATGACACTCCTGTATCACAAGGCAAGTGTCTAAGCAAAAATGCCCTCCTTTCATTCCATATCCACACAACATGATAGCATGGATGATAACCAAAAAAAACAAAAGGCCCATGATAAAAAAAAATTGGAAAAAACAAAGCCAAACTCTTATGGCAAACACATACAGAGAAAAACGAAAAAGCCTCAAACGACACTTACCTTTCACACTTATACTTCGTAAATCTGTCAGCTTCATCAACATTTTCGCAAAGGTGTGTTTCTGGTCTGGCCGCCGAGAGCGAATGTAATGTTTCAGGGCCTCCAGCAAAGGTTCTTGCATTTGCTCGATCTTCTCTGTATCATGCAAGCCTGAGCGATCTGTGACATGACGACCACAACAAAAACATGTTAATAATAATGGAGAAAAGTATTAAAAGGTGACAAGTCCTCTGGAGAAACAGAATGGTTGGGGAACAGTTAGTCAATAACAAGAAAATCAGAAACACTTTTTTTTTCCTCAAAGTATCTTTGAGTACTTTTCTCAAAATTTCTGCCTGTCATTCTTTTGAAATCCGTGTTTATGTCTGCTGAACCCAAAACTAACTGATAATTCTTGGCAAAATTTCAAATTCTAATAATTTAAATCTAACTAAAATTTAACTTGAAAATCTTAACATCTGATGGGTTTCCAAAACAGCATACAAAATACTATAAAATATAAAATTCTCAATGTAATCAAAGAATATCTTGCTGTGATAAATGATACAAACTCAAGTGTCAACAAACAAAGATTAGTAGTCCATTTATCAGAGCAATCATTTCACTCCAAGTCAAATTAAGCTTTCTCTATTCTAACCTTGTGACTGAGTTCAAATCTTTCCTATTTTGCTAAAAGGCCCTCCTAAAGTATCAAAACACTATCACCATCTTTCATAATCAAGGTATGGGACTACCACTGTCAAGTAGCCTACTACTGTACAGTACTGATTTAACCAGTTATTTGCACAAGCCTATAAGATAACTCTAGTTCAAACTTGATATCAGTCACTAAACAAATGTTTTGCAACCAGTCAAATTTAATCACGTGTCAATTTTCCACCAAACAGAGCTATCATTATCAAGTAAAACACTAATTCATAACCTTTCATATGCTGAAAGGAGTTTTGAGCTCATTTGACCATTTGTTTGGTCTGTGTTTGAGTCTAACGGCACATCAGCAAAGATCACGGCTATATTGTGCCAAACATGGCAAGATATGTTTACACGTCAAGAAGAAGAGAGATAAGAGAGCGGGACAGAAGACATGAGCAAGGAGAGAGAAAAGAGATGTCACTCCTGGAATGTCGAGGATGGCATTCCATGGTGGAATGGGCTGATCCCACTGATGGTGGGCTTTCACTGCCTGCAGGTGTTTTTTTTGTTATTCTTGAACCTTTCAATCCTAAGAAAGTAGGATTTATCTTGGTTTTTTTAAGAGGTTGTCTGTTTTTGCTGAGAATTTTTGTGGGTAGAAATTTGGAATTTGGAAACTTTGCCTGGACAGTGGCATGCAGCCTCCTCTTTCATCGATTTTGAACTGCCAAGGGTTCTTTAACGTGCATAACGTACACACGAGACCTCCGAAATATATTCGCCCTTATCCGAGAAGGCTAGACCTTGGGCTTCCCTACCCACACGAAGCCAGGGGACCATTGTGTCACTGAATAAATGCGGGTTTTCAATCTTTATGTTCTTCCATCCCCCGATGCAGGACTCGCAAGTCGATCCCGGCCCTTTTTCTCCATGAGCAGACGCCAAACCACAGAGCCACTGTGACCTCCATCCTGCAGGTGGGAGCAGAGAACCTATTTATATACCCCTGGCCCTGGGGGGGGAGGGGGGGGCTTACTAACTGTAGCCACAGTGTTGCAAACTGAGGAGATGGAATGATCTCTCATCACCAGCTAATGTCAATAGAAAACTTGGCAAAAATGAGCATCAATCTACATATTAACAACATCCTGGCATACTTGTATTTTCTGTCCTTTAGGGAAATATCTTCTGATTCAGAGGTGAATGTTCTTTTAATTTCTGCAATCTAAAAACATTGCTATCAGACCACCTTCGTCACAGTCAGCCTCGATTTCTCCGTTCAATTCCAGTAACGTATGACTGATTCTTACTGGTTATGAGACAAATGGAAAACAAATCACAGCACTTACCACCACTGATTAAACAAATTGAAGACAACATGGCGTATTCTGTCTCATCACAATTCATGCGTTTGAGCGAAGCTGCAAATGAGAAAATGGTTGAGGTGAGGGGGCCGAAGCCGCCTTTCTGGAGCTGCTCACGGGTCAAGGAGAGGCCATTAGAAAACTGCATAGTATCCGAGACAAGGTCATAACATATGCTGATACGAAGAATCTGAGAAACAAAAAAGGGAAAATAAAAGACATGATGTATGAAAATTCCATAAATCACAGACTGAATAGTGCCTAAAACGTCATATTTAGCGTAGTTAATCACAGAACTTTCTTTTTTAAGGGGGTGGATGCTGTATTAAATTATTTTAACAAAACGTATGCTGATTGAAAGAATGTAAGAAACAAAGAATGAAAAGTAAAAGAAATCCTGCATGAAAGTTTCTTAATACAGTCTGAACTGTTACTTTAACAGATCATAATTCAGACTCAATAATTACAGAACTTAAAACAAAAAACAGCAAAGCTGCATAAAAATATCTTAATACAAAAAAATGCTGATACAAAGAATTTGATTTCCAGGAAAAGCAAAATGAAAGAAATCCTGCATGAAAATATTCCTGACGTCTGAAAAGTAATAGAGTCACCAGTCACATAATTTAAACCAAAAAAAACAAACAAACAAACAACTGGATGCTGAATAAAAATATTTGATTACACTTCAACAATAGTTAAGATAAGGCATAATCATGACTTAGAATAATTAATTGCTGAATTGAAAAAAAAAAAACTGCCTTAATACAGCATCAATAATTTATAGATTTTAAATACTGAATTTAGTTTTTTTTTAAAAAGGGAGGGGGAGGAAGGAATGCTGTGTGAAGTTACAACGGCTTGAAAAGGAACTAAGACATATCCATAATTAAGAATCACTAATATGTTCCTTGATACAGAGGAACAATGTCATTTAGGAGATTTGAAGTCAACGCTATCTAACTTTCTCTAGTTTTGAGCATGATCTCATAAAGATCTTTCAGTTAGTGTTTCTCCTTATGATCTATCCATACCAAGTTTCTAAGTCCACATAAATAGCTGATCATGAGCCAGTGTAAATAAAACTGCCCCCAATAGCAATGAGTTCATGAAATTTGGTGTTTTTGTGGAAGCAGTGAGAAGATTAACGTCTATCAATGTTTTCCCACTGATCTTTTACCATGATTTCCAAGCAAGCTGCCTTTAATAATGTGATCTGGTCTGAGGTTGATAAAGATAAGAAACCGGGAATTTTCTTGGCAAAGTCCACTATCAAGACGATGCCTGCCGATGAAAGCTCCGTAATCTTTTCCCATAAAAATACACCGGACGAGCCCGCACTTTCATCATCAGGTTTGGACTCCTGTGGGGAGAAATAACAATGGAGAATGACTAGACAATGACTTCAGGCAATGAGAACATGTCATCAGCAGGACAAGAGAGATCTGACAGTACAAAAAGGGCTGAATGTCAACAGATGCAAGAACGTTACAAAAACAAACTACATGTGTAACAGCAATGATAAATCCATACACTGGAGGACATTTTTCGTTCGGGTAAAATATCAATAAAGTTAATATCTATTGTGCATTTCAAGACCTTTATGGGGCCCAGCTGAAATGCTCCCTGATTTTATGTAAATATCTGGAATGTCGAGGAGTTCACAGATTACTTTTCACATGACAGCAATAAAATTTACAAATCGATATTTTGAAGGAATAGCTTACTATAGAGTTCTCAGTGTTTTCACAGCCACTACTATGTGATGATGCCATGGCTAGATGCTGCCTTGTTATGAACCTTGTGTCATTTAAACAGAACTAGAGACACCCTTAGTGTAGGGCATCCAGTAACTGCTTTCTGGGACAGCAAAACAATGTTCTTTAGCAAATTTGCAAATGTTATTCAGTGCCAGCATACAGTTGTCACAGCCCTCCTATTACCACAGAGAAATTTGAAAGTTACACCAAATAACACCAAAGCCTTACTCAGCATCATTACAGAAAGAGTTAAAATGCTATACCAAACAAAATAGAAATACTATTCAGTATCATATCCTACATAGTCACCTGATTAGTTTTTTTCTGTTAATATGTGTACCTATGCTATATCATTGACAGTCCTAAGCTACACTGAAATACCATAAAATGTATATGAATTAACCCAAGAAGAGACCAATCTGGTTAAAGATTTGCTCATTCATATACCTGGCATTGGAAATCTCTTGTAATATTAAAAATACACTGCACAGTTACATAGCACTTATTTTCTTTCAGCTTTAGACAAAATCTGCCATTTCTAAAAAACTTAAATGATTTGTTAACAAATACACTTTAATACTCCAATGATTCTTTCGCACTAAACATATTTTATCAATGATAACTATTCTGTCATCGAAACCACACATCCAGCTTTGGAAGGACAAATTCATTCCCCATACGCATGAAGGCATTTGAAGAAGGACAAAAGAAAACAAACACTGTATGACAAAATCAACATTGAGTTAACTTGTAAAGCTCTCTCACGATAGGTGTTATGTCCATTATGTGGAGAAGTTTTCATCATCAAATTCCTGATTCTGTCCTTGGCTATTTTTCAGAATAGTACGTTGTCCCTGACTTACCGAGGTTGAGGTAGTTATAGAAGATGTAGTCGCTGCCGTTGTGATCCCAGTACCAGAGTTAGCTATAGAGACGGGAGGGGTAGCACCGTTCTGTGTGTTGGGCGTGGTGTCTCGATGGGCGTCCAGGACTTCCTGTATCAACATTTGGTCATCCTCCGTCAACTCTTCGGACAGACACGACGTACTCTCTGGCTTCTGCTTCCTCTTCTTGTTTCTGTCATTTCTGACAGCTGTGGGTGAAAGAAATAATATCACGCATGAAACACAAGACATATATTTGTCTGAAACAAGCAGCATATTATTAATAAGAACGTGTGGCAATCTATTTCTTAAGACATTCCAATCACTATGACCAAGCAAAGATAGTACAATATCTCAAGAGCAAATGTTGTTTTTTTCATTAGTTTTTCTCTATTGAAACCATCATGCGTGGCACATTAAGATAAACTCTTGTGGTACAAGTGTGGGAATGAGGCAACAGGGTCAGTCTCCGTACTTGGAATTCAGAACAACAATCCTAAACTTTATGTATGACGGACTTTTTCTCAGACAAATAATTATCGGCATTTAAGTCAAAATCCAGTTGTCATTCATGGAAATATCAATTTGTGAGCTGCAGTTTGAATAATACAATTGAAAAAAAAAGAAAGAAAGATGAGTGGCAGAAAGGAAATGATAAGATCTTGTCAAGTTCATTTACTCTCCAGAGGAAATGCCATTCCTGGCTCAGCCAATATATTACTGGGAAACATACTCTCATTGAGATGCACGCCCTCAACACAATGTATATAACAAGGAGTAACATCAGATCAGGGCGAAATGCAGAAAACTACTATTTAAAAAAATAGATCATATCACTGGTGGTAAAATATGAATTTCTGAAACATTCAAATCATCTCGACTCATATGGTTAGCATGACTATTTCACAAATTCACAAGTTACTGCACAATATTCATTCTCTCTCTTTCTCTCTCTCCTTCGCTCACCTTCTTTAGACATTCCCATAAAGTAGCATTTCTGCAGCCGACAGTACTGGCACCGGTTTCGAGTCACTTTGTTGATAACACAATTCTTATCTTTGTGACAGGTATACTGCATGTTCTTCTGTACGCTGCGGCGGAAAAAGCCCTGGTGATAAAACAAACAGTCACATTTTGAAACTATAAATTCACCTTCCACTTTCACTTTTACCTATTCCTTGACTTTTGTCGATGTTGAAGGGACGCTTTTAATCACTGAAGACAGGCCACTAAAATGCTCCAACCTTTCAGTTCTCCTCTGCTCTTTGGGATTCAACCTTAAGCACTAACTCCAGACTTAGACCTACTTCTTTCCTCATGTATTTTGATTCAGTAAAATCCTTATGACAAACTTAACGTTCATATACTGAAGGATTAACAACAGAAAGACAATTTACTTCTCTACTCTGTGCTGGAAAAAACCCACTGTTTCTATATATAGGAATATCAGTCACAGAGACATAATTTTCTTCTATGCACTGCTATACAAAAACCTATGCTAAAAAAAAACAGACACTGATGGTTCCAGGGGACAATTACAGACAGGAGACCTAAATCAATTCCTGGAAAATAATCATGTAAATACCACTGCATTATTGCCTTCTGCATTATTTTCCAAATAATTGAACATCCTCACGATAAAAATCCCAGTCAGTAATTAATTCAATATGTTAAAAATAAAAGAACATTTTAAAAATTTCAGAAGCAGTGATGTTGAATTTAAATTAATTTTTTTATTGTGGTAATTATGATCTCCATGACAACACCTTACACATGAACACCCTCTCCTACACAAGAAACAAGTCATTTGATTGATATTTTTTTCCGCACACAGCAATACTCTATTTACATCTTTATATGTTTACTTTGTTGCCCTGATGAAGGGTCAGTTTGACTTGAAAATTTGGCATTTGCTATTACCATCAAGATCAAGTTGTTTATATATGTTATTTACTTTTCTTGAATTGTTTGGTTTGTTGCCAGTGAGACAGTTTTATTATATTTTATAAAATGATAACACCATACACAATAATGACCATTACCTTTTCACTTGTCCTGAATGCCTGTAACAGACAACGACTGCTGTAAATCTGTGCCACATCATTCTTACTTTCTTACTTATGTATAACATCATCCTGATATGTCCCATCTTCAAGACTATCTATGATATATTATAAGAACTTGGAAATCCTCACAACATGGCAAATTCCTGCAAATAAGCTGTTTCTAATTAGAAAATACATCACCATAGAAATTGTGATGTTACATACAATAGGGAAGGATTATGGTTCATATTACGTTTCTGTTGGAATTTCATGTGACTCCACCAGATGAAAAATCACTCTGGGCTCTACCAAGAACCAAACTTGTCTGGAATTTCAATGTCTTGTTTCACAGCCACAACTTAAATTCTCAAATTCAGCCACCAAAACATCTTGCTGTATCTATGGTCATTAGCAGGATGATTCCTTTGACATGATGATTCCCTTGACAAAATGTTGGAGCGCAAGATCAGAGACAGTGGTCAAGGATCTCTAGTGCTCTCAGTCTTCTCCTGTTAGCAACAATTTGAGTAATGATTAGCCAGTCCATCCTTTGGCACTGTCAAGCCAGACCTTCTGTCATCTGTTTATTCTGCATTTACCTTTGGCTGTGCTCTGGGAGTGTCACCTTAATCATGCTGGTTGGCATGACCCAATTATGGAGTTATGGCAACTAGCAGCCAGAACAGGTTCCTGTTCGGGGCAATCCTGCTGAGTTACTATCTGACAATATCCTTCAAAACATCATCAGGACCAGTATCAAATCACTCACATGAACTGTCTCCCTGCTGGTATGCCCAGCTCTCATCTTTGAAGGTCCCAGCAGCTGACCACAATGTGTGATGCAATGTGTTCCAGAAACAGAAGGGTGAGACACAGACAGGCTAAAGAAAGGAGTGTCTGTGAGAAGATATAAAACCAGTTCTGATAGATCTGCTACTGTCCATGTCTATGTCCATTGCGCCAAAGACTGCTAGTCCTATACTGGTCTCGCCAGCCATGGCCAGGCAAGACGCTGTGTTGTACACGTCCCTGAGGCCATACAGACTACTAGAGCACATTCATGGTCGACTCCGACTATCTGACAACAGAGGCCTATACTACTACTGTCTTTACACCTAACTGCTAGAACACCATTCTCCGCCACTCCGACAGCGACACCACCCGATGCAAAACAACTCCCATAAGTACTTGGCTTGCTTTGTATACCTCATACATGCTGGCGCCTTTGGGTAACCCGAATTTCTACCGACCCCATAGCACACAAATACCCTGACAACATCATAAACTATTACGACCACAACATCCTGAGAAGTACCATCAACTGGACTTCTCTTACAGCCCTCACAATATGAGCTGATCTCGTAGAGGTACTCCAAGCTTCTGTTGCTGCGCACAGTTATTGTTCTGCTATGACAACACCCTCAACCACAAC
>JBCEWB010000010.1:239360-258939 GCA_039654565.1 Peronia peronii | reverse complement strand
CCCACGTACAATTAGTACGATTACGTGGCAGTTAGAATGACTAGGCTATGGACTAAGAGGAACAGGGTGGGATCAGTTCATGTAACAGTTCTCCCGGGATGACGAAAACCTTGAAGGTAAAACAACGAAGATCACACACTTTTCTGTTCGGCTCAGTACCGTCACAATGAAAGAAATTCTTCAGTGTGTGCAAAGTATCCCCAATCTCATAGAACACATTTTCCCCCCCCCCCCCAAAATGAGGCCACTTTAGTTTAGAAAAATGACCTTATATAAGATTAGTTTTCGAGAAAACTGGAGTTTTTTTTTAATAACTCCTGTCTTTTAGCCCCCATGAAACTAGACTTCTGGACGTAGGCTTCATGTATTTTTGTTTGTATATTTGGTTCTTTCAGCAGGCCAGTGGCGGAATAGGCAGCTCAAGCCTTGCTTTGTAAAAATGGCGAAGTTCATGTAGATCTATATTACAACATAAAAAAAAAGAAAAAAAACACACACACACGACATGCATTTGCAGTCCTGACGTTCTGAAATCAAACGTCTCTGTAGGATACGTTCAATTAAGTTGGCACAACTGCATTCAGATGCGCATATACTTGTGCTGCTAGTTTCTAAGCGCTACCACAGAATATACTCATGTATGCCGAGCCGGCTGCCAAGTGAGACTAAGCAGTTTATCAACATTACTTTCCATCTGCAGCTGGACGTTTTCAGTGGTACATGTATTCTCAGTTCCTCGGTTTGTTAGTTATTTGTTAACCTGCACCAGCTGCCGCATGTTACAAACAATACGAAGACACCTGCGTTAGCAAAGACTGCCAATGTTTACCTGAATTAATAGAAAATGCTCCATATGAATGTGAAGATAAACTAGCAGATTATCCAGCTCCAAAGCAATTCACCGCCAGCTGAACTGATCTGGATTGCGAAAACAAAAAAGTTCTTCCCAAGGTCTGTTTTTAGCATGCAATGCCATTTGGCTTTTGCATATTTCTCACATTAGTCATGTCCAAAAAGTGGGCGATAGTTCTAGATCTACTCCTCCTGTTGTCAGAGCAGGTAAACTACAAACATGCACATGTATGTGTGCACAGAGCAACTTATGGAAGCCACAAATTAGTTGATGCTCTGGGTTTCAAAATAACATGTTGTTTACACATATTGTGAAAGATGTCGCGCAGAAGTGATGGAAACGCTTCCAATCTGGACTGAGACAACAACAAGGACAATGGCATTGATCATTTTGCATATAATATATAATATATATAATGTATAATATAATATGAGGCTGTTTTTTGAAAGGCTTCTTCCTCATGCTCTATTATAATCTGATTAGAAAGCCTAACTGACTTTTGCAAGTCATAAAAGATGAATTATAAATTAATATATTGCTCTGTTTTTTAGACTTAGGTATACATTCCTCCATTACTGAGTATGCACAAAAACATATCGCAAATTTACATGAATTGAGTCATTATGAACACCGGTCGTAAAAAGTAAACAGTAAATACTACAGTACCAGGATATAAAGAATATGCAAACATTTTAATTCAGTATATAATATGTAAATTTCCAAGAAGAGCAATGTTAGATTCCTCTCTACTTTATCTTCCTCAAAAATTGACAGAATTTTCATTAAATGCTGTATGATGACTGAATTATTTCTTACTGCAACACAACAATTATATTTGACTTCCATTCCACCCATCCCAAGACAACATGAGATACTAAGGTAGCTAGTTATCAACACATGTAGATGATGCTCCGAATGTCAATTATTGCAGATGACCTCTACTCAAGAAAGGATTTCCAAGCTAAGCAGGGAAATTGTATTCCATGTTGCTTCAATTTAGACTAAAAGGTCTCTCAATAAAGGATTTCTCAACTACTACTTCATATTTTATAAATAACAATATGTGCAAATTTCATTTAACTGAGTAGAAGTCACTGCATTTCTGAAACTGGCCACACTCAAAAAACTAACTTGCTTATTCTTGGATACAAATTTCTTGACCAGTGTGGATTATTTAATATTCCCATTATAACACATGTATATGACATTCTGTTTCTCTAACATCCAAGATGCCTAAATGTTCCTTTTTCCTATCCATATACTAATACCAAGAGATTATCTACCCACTGGAGGTGCCAGTTGCATTTTGTACAATTTTCAGCCCCAAAGATTCAAAGCACTCTACTATAATATTTTTTTTTCCAATGAATTAAAACAGCCTTGGTTTTAAATAGCTTGTCCACTACAAGAACTTTAAGATGAAAACCATTCAGAGGGTGATTGAACAATGTTGGGTCCTAATCTGAATATAATATAACAAGTTGAAAATAAAAAAGTCATCCTTATGTGGTGCACCTCGTTATTCATAATTTGATCAGTCATGCTTTTTCAAGTAGTAAGATTTCAACTTGTGTAGATTCCTCAAACAAAGTAGAATGGGCCAAGATTTCTTTAAGATATTGATAATTGAAGATGTTTCAAGCCCAAATGAAATTCAAATCTTGATTTGTCCAAGTAACAGAAAAGTCTTCTTTCTTTTTAGTCTTGACATTATAAGTAAGTACAACTTATTCATATCAATATTTCAATGTTTCTTGCCAGACACAAAAGTATACAATCTCTAGTTATTGCCCCTCCCCCCCCCCCCAACCTACTGCTTTTTTTTTCTGCAGCACTACAGTGTTGACTGGCACTTTGTTGTTATAGGAGAAATAGCATACAATTTTCCCTTCTTCAGACAGAATTGGATTTCTTATCTTGTTCATGCTATGATTTTTGAAAATTTTTTTTTGTGCTTTGACAAGATCGGGTAGGGAGAGAAAGAGAAAAGAAATTAGATGTAGGAAGGGAAAACAATTAAAGTTTAAGCTTCTCACATAAAAATTCTTTAAAAGTTAATGGTTGTGTTCAGTATTAAATCTTATGCTCATGCAAACAATGAGAGTATAATCCACAAGCCAATATCAAAAGAATGCTATAAGTACTGATCCTTCGTCAACATCATCATTTAAAACATCCACCACAGAAAACCGAGTCTTACAAGCAAGGCCATTACAAAGCAATGGTGGCCAACTGCTCCATTTTACACTACACAAAAAAAAAAAAATGACTACTGTCAATGAATTGCTTGTTAGTTTATGTCTTATTGTTCTTGAACTGCTTTACAATTCTATTTTAATCAACACAAGTCTCTGGAGGTGGTGCCTCTCGGATAGGGATGCCCTCTCACAATCCCAATTTAGCAGCCTTCAGGTTTAAACTTACACCACAAAGTAATAGCCAGGCTCAATACTAAGATGTTGACTTCCCAACCTTGCAATTTTGTCTGCAACATTTCTCTTCTAATGTGACGTGGCATAAGCAGTTCTCGAAAAGAATAATGGCTGAAATGGCACATGAAGACAACAAAAAGAGAAGTGTGGCTTAATCTCCAAAGAGTTTCAAAAATTCACTCCAGAATGGAAGGTCATTGATCTTCGACTCAAATTTCAATTTAACCACAATCCCAGAACGGCACTTTTTGAATGGAAGTGACAACAGCAGGTCTGATAAAAGAACAAATAAGAAGGAGGACAAAAAGGAAAAAAAAATTAAGTTCGATAACATTTAGTCTGTGAGATGATAAATGACATAAAAAAGAGAAAGGTGAAAATTTAAATCTAAGTGCTCTGAAGATCCAACCTATAGTTTCAAATAATATATTTTTTTTTTTTTGCAAAACTTTGAATTTTGAAACAGGCCTAGATCTAGATCTATAAATCTAGATCTAGCTGGTGCCTTTAAACATATAAAATAAAGCAACTGTGGGTGTAAAGTGAAAGTTTCAGTTCCTGCTGAAAAGTGTGTGTTGGGGAGGGGGGGGGGGGGGGAGTATAATCTTACAAAAGCGGAATGCAGCAGGGCATCAACATGATCACTACATGATGTCAATGATGTAACTGGATACCGGGACATCACTACTTTTTTTTTTTTATAGGTTTATCTAGATCTAGATTCTAGATATCTAGCTATAGATTCTAGATCTAGCTCCACATCTAAATTGAATAGAACACATACACACATAATACGTGGAGTAACAAATGACATTCTAAAGATAAGGTTCTAAAGGTTCCAGTGCCAATAAAAGTGGATCCTTTAAAGGTCTTGGAATAAGTCACATAACAGATCAATCGAGGGACGTAAGGCCTAAGGGTATGCCGAACAAAAATTGGCTACTAATTATAGTCCAGTGGAAGTAGTCTAGACCAGCGCCAGCCCCCATTTAAAAGAAGTAAAAGGAACATATGAGCTAAAAAATTGATCTAGATCTACCTAAGTTTCCATAGTCATACTAGGTGACAGATATCGTCTCAGGAGCACCTACTACAGGTAAAAACAGTGGTCAAGTCGTTGATAGCAGATTTAGAATAAGATGAAGATCAGCGACAAAGCTTCGTAACTGCTGTTCTGACAACACACTTGCACCAGTGAACTGAGGCCTCGCGAGGACAGCGAAGCCCAACTGTGAATCTATCCAGATAAATACCCAAATTACGTAAACTCACACATTGTCGATTACCTTTGTTCTAATCCGCCTCTTATGAATACAACAAATACAAAGTAATCCATGGGGCTCGGAAATTTTGAGTTTAATCCAAGTCTGAAACGCGCAACAAGTTCGACAAACAAGCAAACTGTTGCTTTACCTACAAACATAACTTCCTCCGGCTGCCATTACGCTGACGTCATAGAGCACACTCTGGTGGCAGCTTATTGGCTGTTTGCTTTGCAGTACGACAGGCATAGGCCTACATTCATGGAACGGTCGGCGCTCTGGTGTGGGCGATTCTGCGTCCAACAAAATGTCTGGGCCTTGCGGATTAAAGTTATGTTATGGCAGAACGAATACTGGAGCATGTTGGCAAAATGCCTTTTCCTTGAAAATTTCTGTTTCAACTAGACAAAATCAAGATTTAGTTTTGTAGGAATCTCTCTATTAATACATTAGCTTAGTTTGATGAACAAACTGCAATTTTTAGAAAATGGTGTGATGCAATAGACTGTCTTTTATCATAAAAAGTTACATTGCATATGTGAGAAACTTATTAAACTATGAGAACGTGGTTTTGTCAGAACATAAACTGGAAGAGCCCTAAAAGCTTTTCGATTTGTTTTGACTGAAGGGCGAAGCGGGGGTGATTGAACGGAAAATACCGACAAAGAAGAGGGAGGGGAAGGAGGGGGGGGGGGGAGGCGAGAGAATCCACATGTAATATAATTGAAATTATTGTTACCTCTTTTGAAAAGCGTCAGCTATGAGGTTATATTATGTAGAGCAAAACGGAATCTTGGTCAAGGTATAGGGTAACGCCATTGTAATTGGATCAATATTGACACACTACCAGTGAATGGGAGCGGTGTTTAGTTAACCAGGTACATGTATTGCAAATTCATAATGTTATTCTCTGCCACGACAGTGTAAATTGCTCTTTATATAAGTCTCGACGCCTACCTATTTCTTGTTCTTCTCTTTTTGACGGTAGAAAATTGCGTTTGTGTTTGATTGTTGCTGTTGTTTTTGCCTGTGTTTGTTGTTGTCGTCGTCAAATTTCTTGTTTTTGTTTCTCCTTCTTCTCCTCTTCCTGTGCTTCTTGAGGACATTCTTCCTCTTTGTCGTCTTCTTCTTTTTCCTCATCTTTTTCTTAAAAATTCTCATTTTCCTGATGAGTGGAGGGCTTTTCGAGACATGAGGGAGGCAAACTATAATAATCGAACTGATGATCGATAGTAGCATATAAGTGATCTAAACATTAGTCAAGTGATACATGATGAATAAATAGATGGATTGAATGAATTAATGGTGGTGTCTTTCTGGAGACCCAGAACAATAAGATTATGACGTCGATTTTTTTCAAAATTTACTGAAGAAATAGATTTTTCTTGAGATGTTTACCGATTCAGAATAAAGGGATTAAAATAATATCAGGCAGTTAGTTCTAAGAAGACCTGTAGCAACTAATATTTACCGAACGACAAAACAAGTTATTAGATTTCCACAGATCAATCCTTGATCCTCATACATGCGATGTAAAGTAGCCTAACTGGTCAGAGGCTCCGTCATCATGATAATTTTGATGTGTACTTTCTTCACAAACACAAAGCATCGTAATCGAGCAATCCAGTATTTTTATATCATCTTAAAGCATAATTTTAATTGCCATTTCTTAATCATAAAACTTAATGTCCTTATAGAAAGCCTGTCACTCCATCACTTTCTTCTGTCAAGTTTGTTGTTTAGGGATAAATAGCCTCAAACGACGAATGAACATTTCTAACGGCTCAAAACTCATAACAAAGTCTTCACTCTGCCTTATTTCTCTCGAGGTTTTATTAATTCAAAACATGGGACAGAATGAAACATGGACATTTTGTACCAGAAGTTTCTGTTAACTCTGTATTTGTCTGGCATTTTGGTCAAGACGGAAAAAGGATTAGTTGAAATATATCAATTAAAACTGAGTTGTAAGAATAGAATAAATGCAGTGGAAAAACTTGTATTCCCTTCCTTTTCCCAATACAAATTTAGGCCTAACTCAGATAAGTATTCTTTCAATCTTTTTGTTTGCCCTTGGCGAAGAAAGGACAAACAATACCCACATTGAATCAATTTCTTAAATAGATGGGGAATTCCTTCTTTACCTTTTCTTTTCTCCCGTTCTGAAATCTTTGTTCGAGTCTAAAATATATCATAAAGGGATTGCCGTTAAACTTCAATATATATGTATATATATACTTCCTCCTCGCTTATCTAACAGATACTACATGGAAAAGATCGTTAAGAAAGAGTTAGATATAAGGTATCTTTCATGCACTAAGAACAACGGCATGTACAGTGGCACCACCACGGATCTAGAAGGGCGAATTGTTGCGCCTATATCTTAAGTGCAATTTCAGAAAATTATTATTCTGCCGGGTCTGATAACAGTTGTTCTTTTTGCTCAGACCTATGTATAAGATTTGCTAATGTAAGAATAGTTCGTCTGACATCAGTAGCCTTAATAATTTATTGTTTTCGTTGTAGTTTCAGGCTGCATTCATTTCCGTTTCCTCATATTTTTTTTCCACGCTGACATTTGAATAAGCTTATTTACATCATGCATGACGAAGATGTGCTGTGTAACCATGACAACGTAGTTAAATTGAAGGCTCTCCCCTACTGTGATTATACGTATTACAATTATGCATACTATGCAACACGGTCATAAATGGTTTTAATTTATATACAAGGATGCCAAGGCTTATTAGTTATCGTTAACTGACGTCAGTAAAAGTTATCTTGGCCCAAGAGCTTTGAAAATTGGAAGGAAGGAAACAGTAAATCCCTTCTCGTCTTAGAAAAACTGGCGGACAGACATAATGCTTTGTTTTAAGAAAAGTTTGGACCATCTCTAACAAGGCTTTTAATGTCCTTAACACCTGGGCTTAAAAGATATTTATGTAGGTAAGATTGATGATGATCCACCGCTCTTATATACCATGCCTGCAACTGACTCATAACCCCAGCTTGTTGTACTTTGCTATCAAACATCTCTGGTCGAAAAAAAAACAAAAAAACATATCATGGCGAGTTGCTTCATTCCGCTATAATATACCATATCAATGCCGAGATATGCGTTTTTATCTTAACATCCGTTTCTAACCATCAAGAAAGTCAAGGAACAATGACAGAGATCATGCACAGTGAGGACCAGACGTTAGGATAAACTGAGTCATTTCTGAGAAACAGGATGTATATTTTGACACCGGTAACAACTTTAAGTATCTTTGTTTTTTCTTCCATGGAAATCGGCTTATTTTTTAAAAAGAGATGTTCTACATACAGCTCTTAGCGTTAAAGTTAAAGAGATCCTGCCAGTGACTACCGAGTCCATTAAATTATTGAATGTTTCGCTTTCACTTTGAAGCCTTATATCCTTGGTCTAGTGTAAACGTTGTTTTTAATTCTTTCACTCTAACAAGAGAAGGAAAAGCTGAAATATATTTCAGAGGACTGGCATGAAAGTGCTATAGAGGGTTATATTCTATATGTATTATTTTTCTGACATTTAGCACAGTTTTCGCAGATTATTATTATGCAAATTGTATAAAAATGACATTGAGAGCAAAGAGATGGATAGTAACTCTATAAGCATTTTGACTAAAAAGTGACCTATTTTTTGGTCCCATGGTTTACAATCCCATATCTAGTCATGTCGGTCAAAATGTCTGAAAAGTCCTTCACCGCTTAATACACATCATCAAAGACAACAACAGGCCAACTTCCTAATCAGTAAAACACAGGTGTGAAAAAGCAAAGCAAAGCAAAACAAAACAAAACAAAACAAGAATTGTTTTTTCGCTACAAGCACCAATGCAATTTACAACAAATACACGCGATTCTGAAAGAGAATGATTGTGGTAGCAATACCCGAGTACCGGTACCTCAGAAATGAACAGATTCGATTCGCCCAGTAGCAGAGAGGACGGCTCTGGCCTAAGATTCCCAAGAGCATTAGATGGGTTGGGGGGGGGGGGGGGTGTCAGAGGCGGGCTGAGCAGAGAAAGTAGGGTCTGTTTCTTTCGTTTTTATTGTTCAGCGTGGAACAAAAAAAAAAAATGATGTACTTAGAGTCTAGCCAGTAGTTAACCTATAAGCCACCACGCTGCAGATCGCAAAGTAGTGTAGTGTAATGTGCTGTTGGCCTCCAGTTAGATCTAGACCTTGCCCAGGCACGGTGAAACTTCCCTTCCCCTTGAAAAGAAGAAGAAAAACTTTTAACGTTTTGAGCGGTTACGGCGCAAACAGTATTACGAAGCATCACAGCCGAGGTGCTTACGCGATATAGTGTGTCGTCAGAAGTAGGTCATAGGCATCACGATCAGTCCACTGCACAAATGACGCGTTTACCAAACTGTAGGCCTAATTTAATGTTTAGTCGACTTTTAACTCTGTCAGTGCTATTAGAAATTGCTGGATTCAGTTTTTGTTGTTGTTGTTGTTGTTATAACTTAATGATACATGTACTTATTCATGTTTAGGCTAAAGAAATGGTATTTGCTCACATTCAATAGCATAAGAAATGTATCGTAATAATTCTAACATGAACTTTTGCAAGCGGGTCTTTGACGAGATTGACCCCTTAATACTTTTAACGTTAAGTTAACCCTTTGCTTTCTTGCCTTGTGCAGAAATCTATGATCACATAACCCCAATACCACAGCAGCAGAGCCAAAAGCGGTTCATTCGTTTCCAGGAAAACTGTATGGATCTCTTTTACCGGTAGTGCTTCCATACAAAGCTATACTCAGGCAGTGTGCATGGTAGTAAGTGTACCAGCATGAATCGGCAATGTCAAAGACTGCTCTGGTCAGGCGGCCACCGCTCGGCATAAGTTGCACATTAATGCCTTTCCCAGCAGGTTAGTGGCACGGTAGCCTCCTCATATTATTGTCTTTTATTCGGGCATAAACATAACTGTCATCTCGTCACTTCAATTGCTAACTATTGTATATCCATTGCATGCAAATGTGGGGATCAGCTTACCATTATGCTCTTATCACATGGCATTCCTTGTCGAACGTTGGTAAGAAATCCTCAGTGCTAGACCCAGTGTTTTCGAGATAACCTTCACTAGGAGGTTGAAAGACGTATATAGAACGTAACATAGACCCAGTGGACGCATGGATTGAGGGATGGATGGATGGATGGATGGATGAGAAAGACCTATCAAACCCAATAGGAATGGTAATGAATTGTTTGTTTGGCTCATTTAAATCCTCAGTGGATGATGACAAAATGTACACCTTATTTTGTCAAAGACGCTGCTGCTAAGCTGCTTTGATAGTTTGTAACAGGGAGGAAACTGAGCATGTAAAGAAATAAGAGGCTTTCCCAACCCCAACTCTCACCTCACTCCATACCCAGCTAGGCTGTTCCTCAACTTTCATCCAAAAGAGTGACAGTTTTGTCTTTGTTAGTTGGCTTATAATCTACTAGAAATGAAGCAAAACAAAACAAACATACAAACCAATAAACAAACAACGACAAAAAGTCAAGAAACCAACATACCAACGACGGTTGAATAATGGTTGCCTGTTATTTAGGCCTTTTGCCTTTTTCATTGAAAATCCCTCTCCCTCTTTTTCCAATTTCTCTCTCTCTCTCTCTCTCATTCACTCATTCTCTCTCTCTCTCTCAGCAATCCTTGAAAATCGTTTGTTGTTGTTAGAATGTTGATCTTTGTCAAGGACGCAAAAACCGAACCAACTTAGTTGAAAAAGATTCCATCAAGAACATGGCTTGTGCATGACGCTTGGTCGACTCTTGCACATAGAGCTATTCTAACATCCTGATGCAATCGGCCAACCTCTGGAAATAAGGGAAAGAACCGACTAAAATGCAAGCCCTGTGAAAAGAGTAAGAGTTATTTTTCTTCGTTGTCTAACGTAGGACAGGGCAGTTTTATCGACAGATAGGCTTAACTTTATGGTTGAAAAAAAAATAATAAAAAAGCAAAAAAGTGATATATTTGGGAAAATTTAGGTGCATACAATCTCATAAATTTTGATATTGAATTCTTGAACGATTTGGCTTGACAATTTACGCTCGAAGTTCAGCTACCGAGATTTAAAAAAGAAAATACATGTAATAAATTCATATATTAAAATTGAAATGACTTTTTTTGCTGACTCATCCTATCTATAAAACTTTAACAATCTCTTTTGTGTTTAATTCATTTAAACAGGATGTTCAATATTGCTTTTCTATCTAGAGTGATATAATATCCTAGTTATTTTCTTAATCGCTTTTCATATTCACGTTGATGTCTTATCTGAACACAAACTGTTTAACTTATTCATCAGTAGAAAAGCAGCCATTAACTCCATTATCGTTGCCAAAATATTGTTAGGTAATCTGGGATAAATCAGTAAGTCAGTTAATTTCTTGAAACGTTCGTGAAGCGTCTTCAGACAATGAATTGACCCGTAGAATTTCTCCGGTCATGAAATATTTCTACTTCCTGTGTGATCTCGTCAAGCTACGTGAGATGTGGTTGCTCAACAAAAGGCAAAATGTCGGACACCGAGATGACAAACGAGGAGATTCCTCAGGAAGCTGAAATGCCCGAACTGGAAATGGATTCAGATTTATTAGATGAACAGTTAAGCGAAACTTTTCATGTCAATGTCACCGTCCCAAAGATATGCTATAGAAGTTGACAGAATTCATGTGAAATATCCAGTGGACTTTCGGTTTCTAATGGAAAGTCCTAGAATGAATGCAACAATTTCCGCTTTGACAACAGGGAATTACTATGTTTTGAACTTCCTAATTTTTATCATGCTCCTAATGGAAGGAGGATAAACAAATTCAATTTGCTCATGCTTTTGCCTTGAAGAGTATTTTAAAATTAATTCTTGATTGAAATTTAGAGGCACAGATCATTGTCAGATCAGTGTTGAAACTAAGGGGTTTAGACCTAGGATCTAGATCTACCTGAAAAAGTCTCGAGTCCATTTTTTGGCACTACCTTCTCACTGTGTCCCGATAAAAGTGGCATATATCGATACTGCGATTATTGCCTCGGCGGTATGCACAATCGAGGGTCCTAGCAGGTTAAGGCCAGGGGTTGGTCTAGATCTAGATCTAGTTCATTTTACAGTAATCGATATATGAGCCCTTGCCAATAGGTGGGGATTTTTTCATATACCTTACAAAATTGCTTCCTATGGCAATAAAAATGACACTTGAGCATTGAAACTTAATTATGTTGTGCTTAATATGGTGATTCAGCTGTGGGAGCAGATCCATAGCAGCAAAGATGCCAGAAGAAATGTTACAAATGTATCTAGATCTAGTTATAAAAATAATATTTTTCTAACATGTGAGATTGTCACTTTTATGCTGTCAAATTCAACAGTGAAATCAATGCACAGAAGGTTGTTAGTGTGTAGTATATGAACTACACTACTGATGGTGCTACATCAGGAAAGTCGATATCGTTTGCTGTGCGCCTGCGAACTTTTCACTTCCGAACATAACCTGCGTCGTCAATTCAGAGGTCAGTTTTGATTCGCCGTAAATCCATTGCTAACGCTTGTTTTGGGGCCCCGGAACAAGTGTACTGTCATTTGTTATATGGGCTTTCCCTCCATACTGATTTCGAGACTGTGACCATTTTAAATTTAGAAGTTCGCGCCCTTCTCGTGACCTAGTGTATGACATCATCATTTGTTATGTTCAGAAGAACCAATCAGAAAATAAGGATTTATTTGCTGTGGAATACCCAATATCGTTGTTATTGATTAGTTGGAAGCCGTGTTTCCTGCTGTGTGGACCAAGACTGCAAAATGACGGATTCAACGAATTTTGATAAGTTTTCTATTGTCATCATCACATTTTGAAAATGTTATGTTCGGCAGATTTCCCGCGGAAATTGCGTTCGAAAGCACAATTCTGCATATTTTGTACACTTTGAATGAACCTCGGTTAGTAGTAACATCACAACTGTTTCGGCACGTGTCATGGCTATTTATAGATCTTATAAACACACTAATAAGAGTGTAGGTTGAAATTAACAAAATGATGGGACTGAGATGGCAAAACTTGCCATGAATGGAATTTTAATGGAAAACATTGAGTAGGCCTAATTTTGTTACTTTGCACTGGCCAGAAAAGCTATTTTGAAACAGAAAACACTGTTTTAATTCATACTGTTACATATATTATTAATATTAGTATTACTAGAGTACCAGACCATGGCCTAAAAATTTTCCCCCTGAGTACAGGCTAAGGATGATAACTCTAAATGACATTGCAACCTTCTTTGGAAAAATAATCATAACTCTGTGGATTGTCATTAAAATTGCTTCAAGCAAACAAGTTTTTAAAAAATAGAAAAATGAATCCCCTTTCTCTTGATATCCACTTTGTATGCACCATATTTGTATTTTTTAAAAAGGCAGCCCCTATTTGCAGTACCACATATTTCCTATTTACAGTAGTGTTCATTTACGCACGAACTTACGATTTGCACAGCATTTATTATCATTATTAGCAAATTAAAATTAATCTTTGGATCTATATTGCAGTCACGTGACAATAAGCCTATCTGTTTTGACATGCCTTAATCTAATTGCAACAAGATTTAGAATCTGATCATAAAGTCCATAGGATTAAGGCCTAACTCATAGCTAGATCCCTCCATTCCACATCCCTTCAACTACATCCTCAAAAAGAAAAAAACAAGACAGAAAAATAGAAAGATTCCGTCTAAAACACACACATGATACAAGGAATAGAAAAGAATTTTTTTTTAAAAACTGCCGTGGATTGGAAATCACTCTTCCATTCTTGGCTCATAACAGATCTAGATCTAGACCTAGATCTGCGTCTACGGTATTTACATTCTAAATCTAGCAGGTTGAAAACATCTCCTTGAACTAAACCCCTTAAAAAAACGTACAGAAATGTAATAAAAATAACGTCAAATACGCAAATACATCAATAAAAATGTTTAAAAAAAAAAAAAACTAGGGAGCCTCTGAGATTTGAACCTTATACTCTCGAGGGATCGCAAGATCGCCACGATGGTCACTTAACCATTCGGCCACGGAGGACAGTGACCAGGGTTATGGTTTTGATAAGCTTTTCAACCTCCCTGGGGCTGGTTATCTCAGCTGTTTAAGGTTCAGTGACCAGCTGTGAAAATTTAAATACTATATTACTGAGCCCATTAACGACACAGCTTGTCAGTCAGCTTGTTTTTTTTTTTGGTGTATAGTGTGTTTCGTCTTTTTTTTTTCATATCAGTGTTCCACATTTTAGTCGAATGTGCATCAGTAAGACTTATTACGAAGTTCTACGAGGTCAAACATCACAATGCTCTTGGAAAAGGGTACAATGTTCAGTAAATGCAAAAAATAAAATTATGGATTTTAGCCCCAACTGGGGACTAAAGTCACTCCCTTTTAAAAATTATTTATTGTTATTATCATTTTGTTTGATCTGTTGAATAGCACAATTTCTGGGATTATAAATCCAACACTTTTACTAAGTTACTGCAACTTTTTGCAGAAAATGCAGTAGTACCGCAAATAGGGAGTGGCTTCCCCTTGTTTAGTACTGCAAATACGAGCTCTGCGGCATACTTCCTATTTGCAGTACTACTGCAATTAAGCTCTCCGTTTTGAAAAATATCAAACATAAGGAAGGAGTGTACTTCCATTGGGCTCACATGGATATTCTGAAACAATACTACCGCCAGTCTAGGGAGATGTGTGGAATTTCACTACAGAAATCAATGAAGCAAACATTTGTTCACAGTTGAATCTAGGAAGATCTGTTGATACAAAGTCGGCAGTTGAGACACATCACATTCCAGGTCTGGAATGGAGAGAATAGAGAAAGCTGAAAATGGAGCCCCATAGATGAAAATTTTAACTTTTTTTCCTCATTATTCTCAGGAATGAAGAACTTGCAGAGCAAAAAAAGGCAGAGGGCAACACATTCTACAAAGAACACAAATACAGAGAAGCTCTTGACTGTTATACAGACGCTATTAGTGAGTTATGCTGAATCAGTTCTGTTCTACTGTAGTAGATCTGAGGTGTAATTGTCGTGGCCAAGATTCTGAGCGTTTCAGCCCAAAAATCATTTCCCATAGTGCCGATATCTGACTTATGCTTCGCATGTGAAACTTTTTCTTTGACATCTTGATGTAATGACCTTAAGTACCTATGTGATAAGTGCATTTTCTGGTACTAAAAAACTTTCTGATAAATTTTTTTTTTTTTTTTCCTGAAAGTAATTTTGCAGCTTATTAAATCATTGAATATAGAAATGGGAAGTTCTCTTCCCATCAGCAAAACTTTTGTTTATTTTGCATGAGAAAAATATGAAGTGTGACTTTATGCATGGTTTCTCCCCATAGATTTATGTCCATCATGTGCAGCCTATTACGGAAACAGATCAGCGACATACATAATGTTGGCGAAGTACAAGGAAGGATTAGCAGATGCTCAGCTAGCCATACAGTTAGATACTGGTTTTGTCAAGGTGTGTTACTACAAAAAAAAATCAAAATATTTAGAAAGATAAAGAAGGAAAGCTCA
The DNA here is from genome assembly GCA_039654565.1 of Peronia peronii. Lineage (NCBI taxonomy): Eukaryota > Metazoa > Mollusca > Gastropoda > Systellommatophora > Onchidiidae > Peronia > Peronia peronii. Next base: position 243,794 of record JBCEWB010000010.1, on the reverse strand, counting down.
TTATCCAAAACTTGTATTAGAAATGTCAAGTCACAATTTGTTAAAATTGTACAGAAAGTCAAACTCAAATCATCTTTCTGATATCATAATAGAGCTTTTCTCAGTTGTTGCAGTGAGAGTTATTTATTGGATGGGAAAGTTTAAAGAGGCATAGTGATAAAATTCATATGAATGACTGGTTCACATTATGGTTGTGTGTATATTTGACAAGATTATTTTGTGGCATTGCATATTGCACAAATTCCGACAAAACTAATTTTGTAGAATTTCAGTCTTCTTATATTGTGTCCTTTATCAGAAATATGATCATTAGTTTCTGGCAGAAAACACTCCAACTGTCCAAAGATTTCCTTTTTCAGGCCCAGATTAATGAATTTTCAAAATGACCCAGTGTTGCTCTATTTGGTATCATTTTAAAGCTTAGCATTTGGGGATTTCAAAAAGTTAAGTTTCAGAAGCAGGAGGCTATGCTACATTGAAGAAAAACAGGTTTGAAATAGATTACCCCCCCTTGGTCAGAAAAAAGTATTTTTGACTGAGAAAGCTCTCGCGATCATTTCTATATACAGTAGATGTATGTGAAAGAGATAAAAGGAGTTAAAAAGTATCCCACAACATGTTGATGACATAATACTTCATTTTTCATTGGTTTGTACATTCATACAGGCTTAATTTAAACATATGTTCGAAGGGGGTAATTTCATAAGTTTTCGACCTGAAAAACCTCAACAAGCTAATATTTATTTCAGAAAAGAGACAAAATGTGTGTGAATACCATTCAGAGAGCTACTTAATTCAGTATTTGTTGTGTTAACTCATTATTTAACTTAGTAATGTGCATTTGCTTCGAAGACACCACAATTATTGTGGGTGATCTCGCAGCTGCAGTTGTCAGCTATGCTTGACCTAATGGGACTTTTATCTGAGGTGTAGAGGAAAATGTAAAATTCTCTTCCACCCTGCTTGAAAAAAACTGACCCAGAAGTCAGTAGACTCTACAGGAAAATCTGAATAACCTGAAATGCAAGTCTAAAATGCACAAAAGATTTGCAAATTTTGAATTTGGCATAGGTCTTTACATATGTACATGATTACTGTGTGTTTAACAAATTAATAGAAAATATGAGTTTAATATGGGTTTTATTGAAGTATAATTAATACCATGTATTAGAATTAAAAACATTCTATTCATTCATAAATTAATTTTAGAAACTAGCAGGTTTAATGCTATGTTTTATATGATAATAATGATGGGAGGATATACTAGAAATGCAGTGAAACATAAATGTTTTGTTTCTCTGGCCCAATGACTATTAGTGATAATAATAAGTTCAGACCTATTTTTCATGACCAAAATATAGCTCATTTTTCTTAGATTTTCAAGTCTACAAAAAATTAATTGTCGTTGTAGAAAATTCCATTGTTTTACATTTATTTCCAAGCTCAATATAGAGAGAAAAAAAAACTGCTTTGGCCAGGCTGACAAATACCGATACAATCCCAATATTGATACTGTTTCAAAACTAGTAAATTATGCATTACTGAGAAATATTTTTATTATTTCACTGGTGGATCGCCAGTTTCTGGTTAGTTAATACCAGTTATGATTCTATTTCATTGCAAACATGAAAATTCTACTGAAACGCAACGAACGATCATGCGTGCTTTGTTTCGGAATCCAATATGACGGCGGCCCACACTGGAACGGTTGACCACGTTTCGATAAAACTGCTGATAAATTAGTAATTTAAGTGTAATTTCAAATATATTTCCATTGGAACTTAATAACTAAACATAAGTCTCTTTCTGTAATTGTTAGATAAACTTAGTTGAACACAACAGATCCTATAAACCGGGTTTTAGCGCGCGACTCGGTCTAAATCTACAAAATGTTGGTCCTACGCAGATGTCCTATGCAAGATGACACAACGCCTTTGGAACACACGAGCTTATCAGTAAAGTGTGAAATCGTTCAAATCAAGGCAACAGAGCAAAAAAATAGTGATAAAATTTCGAAGTTCTAAAGTCTTCTGGATTAGTGTAGTCTGATTGATGATAGCGTTCTCACTCAAGGTCCATCGCCAAATCAGCGCAACACGACGGGCGAAAGTGCGTTTTTTTACAATTCACAAAAAGACTCATGTCGGTCCAGCGCTGACGACAGGAAAATTACGGCCAACACCAGACTGGGATATCCCTTAAAAACTGAAATCTCAATATATCAAACAAATCAAAGTATTTTTATTTTGTTTAATATCTGACTGTATAAATTAATGGCAATAACAGATGGCAAAATCCCAAATTATGCATATTTTTTCCTCCATTTCTAGACACACCTTCTCAGCAAAAGGAAATGTTTCGTTTCGTGTTTTTGCCACTTAGAACAATAATGAGTAAATGAGCCTATAAAATCACACAAGGTTCATATTTGCTCTTGAAACTGCTCACAGAGCCAAAGGAATAATACACAAAGCTAAACAAGTGAAAACAACAACACAGAATTCATGAATTTTATTATAAATGAATGCTCAATGCAGAAAATGCATATTCTAGACTTGGAGTGTTTTCCGCCTTCTGAAAAACTTTTCTAGTAGTAAATATTTTCATATTTCTAATTTGCTTATTTATCAGGATGTTTTGATCAAGAGATCATATTTTTTTTTGTAATTGCAGGGTTATTTGAGGGAAGGCAAGTGTCACTTAGCATTAGGCAGTCCTGTTGCAGCCCTCCGAAGTTACCGACATGCACTGGAGTTGGAGCCCAACAATACAATTGCTCAGAGAGAGGTTGGTTGTCTTTGGAAGACTTTGAAATAAAAAGTCAACAAGGATTGACTGTGAGTTTGAAACTAGCAAAATGTAAGATATTGGTGAGGACAGGTGGTTGTTGTTATTGTAATTAAGAAAAGAAATGTAAATATACATAGAGAGGATGAATATTTCAACATCTCAGTTTTGAGCTATCGAGGAATGGGTACAGTGATGCTGTCAAATGTTTGTTGGTTTTTCTTCCCATAATCTGCCAGTATACGAAGCACTACAATAAGGTATTGGGAGTCCACAAACTGCATTGAGCAACATTTAAGTGCATTTTTTAAAGGAGAGAAAAGCGATATAAGATAATCATTATCATCACAGTGATTGCTCGTGTCAGTCTCATTACCCATTACATTGTTGTGGATTTCAGTTGCCCATATTTTTATTTGCTATGTTTCTTTACAGTCCAGTAGTTCACATATGAACTTTGCAAGTATAATTGTTGATTAACATTCCTTTCTATAAGTGCTTGACTATGCCATTCACAACCAAAATTTTGTTCCTTTTCTCACCTTTCAGTCCAGCATAGCATCCCGAGTACAAGAGCATATAGGCAAAGCTGAGGCTAATTTTGAGAAAAGAGATTACAGAACTGTAAGTTAATCAAGGATGTACGATATTTTATCTCATACACTCATAAGCATTTATTGAATAAGCACTAAGTAATGGCTAAATAACCTGCATCTAACAGTTTCTTTTTTTCTTTTGTTTGTTTGTTTATTTGTCTGCTGTTTTTTTTTAAAATTATTCTATTATTGGTTTCCCTTCTCACTCTCTCTTTCCTTTTTTGTTCTTTAAATTGTCAGTTTAATTTTCTTCCAGACTGATTTTCAAGAAAATGTTAAACTTTTCTATCATTACTGACATATGAATTTTTAAATGCTATCATATAGAATAGGTCTCAGGTAATGAGACCATTTACAGGGTTGATTTTAGCTTTGAGAAAATCCTGTTTGGTCTGATTATATTTACTATGGCCCATTTTTCTGTTTCGTTCAGGCTATATTTTATCTTGACCGGTGTATAGAACATTGTGTTGCGGCCCTGCAGTTTAAAATCCAGAAAGCTGAAGCCTTGGCACTTATGGGCAAATATCAGGAAGCACAAGAACAGGCGAAGTAAGTGAGCAGTGATTGTGTGGTATGTTAGGACCAAAACAATAATGGTCCCCGAGATAAATATGTATCAGTATTTAATCAAATTAGGATTTGTGGAATTTTGTACCACTGAACGAAGAATAAATATTTGGAATATACTTGTTTCAAGATATTTGTGATGGTTCATCAAAATCTAGTATTTTAGAAGTTAAGATTCAGTGAAAGTGAACATTGGACAATAATGGATAAGATAATAATACATATGCTTAACCCTGTGAACCCCGAGCCTTACATGACCCTGTGCCACGGCTCCTGAGCTTAAATCTACAATCTTGGACGTCCCTGCTTTCTTCACAACTCGAACTAGATCTAGAGCTATGTCACGAACTTTCTTTCTGGATGTCGAATGGGTGTTAGGCGTGACGTTATAAGTGACGATCAGGCGGTGAATGCGGATGAGACACACACAATAATGGAGAAACAACAACAGGAATCCTCACGTCGAAATGATGCAGAATTT
>JBCEWB010000010.1:211312-230791 GCA_039654565.1 Peronia peronii | reverse complement strand
TTTGAACATGCCGAATGCGATGGACAAGGCTAAAATAGCCTATCTTTAATAATAAAAAAAATCACCTTCAGGACCCGCCCCTCTCCTTAAGGGTTTGTTTCGGTGATGAGGGAACTATAAAATAGCCAAATCCAAATCTTCAGATTGCCTCAAAATCATGGTATTTGTGACCTGTCAGTGGAGTAGTTCGAAATGGCATCAGAAGTTTTCATCATGCCATATGAAGCGTTTTTTAATTATCAGAGGTGTGTAAGTAACAAAGTGCACTGCTGTTAAAGGGATGATATGGTGATCACAGCACTCCTTGTAGAATCTTGATCTCACCCTGCTTACACAACCACCGATGGAATTTGGGTTGTATCGATATCCATTTTTGTTAGATCTATAATATGAAACTTGAGCACTTTGATGTAGAAAGCCTCCCCCAAAGATCAGTGATTGCTTTATTGCAAATGCAAACACCTTCAGTAAAGATGAATTGAAAAATCTGAGCAGCGATATTGGGTAGGATATTGCATGCGAAATGTTCATGTAAATATAGGATGTGATCATGATTCTTGAGCAGTGGCTTTGTTTGAGCTTATGAATCTTCTCATGGACAAATTTGTCACTCAAAACTCCTGCATTCATTTTATTATGGCTTGCTGGTTTGGGCTAACTAAATTTTGTTAAAGGACACATGTAAAATATTCTGAATATGTAATGTTGCTGGCAGAAAAATTCAGATTATCTTGGTATGCAGATGTTATTGTTAAAAGAACATGACTAGTTTGGAGCGGTGGAGAACATTCAGCTTTTGCAAGTGAGTAACACTGTTCAGGGCCTGTCAAAGGATTTGCCAGCATCTTTTTTTTTTGACGACTGATATAAGCATCAGACTCATTTTTTGGGGGTTTTTAGCCTTTAGTCTTTGCCCCCACTTTTACTAGGTATAGGAATCCTAGTGTTCATCTTATGCATGAAATCCTTTCAGAGCTTTAGAAAGAAATTGGGAAAGAAGCGCAGTGGCTTGAATTATCTCATCAACAAATATTTCACATGCACTGTTTTCATATTGTTGACACTTTGTTGTCATTGTGTTGTCTTTTTCTCTTTAACTTTTCAATATTTGTAAATATTGAAACACATGCTTTTAATTCTCTCAACCTCAGATAAATCAAAAGGTAATGGCGGTTTGCATCTATGTATCCACCCAATACTATGCATACTTTTTAGCTTTTCTGCCAGTGTAATCGCTTGTGCAAACTATAGGTGTTTTTTTTAGGTCTGATTTATAAAAAAACATCATTCTAGCTGCTATGAAACTAGTTATCACATTCAGTTGGTTTGTCCAACTTTAAAAAAAAAAAAAAAAGCTTTATAACTGAAGTTCACATCCAGACATGCATCTCTTCTGTTGAGGAAAGAATTTTGGTAAAAAGTTGATTGCATTAATAATTTGAGCAGCTTTCAATGTCGTTTTATAATTTTTCCACAGACATTAATTGTCTTTCAATTTTAAAAAGTGCCCTTCAGCATGCCAGATTTTTATGTTTTTTGTAATCAATGAAAATAAAAATGGAAATATAATGTATAACAATGATTGAAAAAAAAAGCTTTATTTACTAGTTGAAAATGTTCATAACGTTTGTATTTAGTTATTCACTAAAGAAATTATTTTGATTACGTCAGCATCTATCATTATGTGATTCTCCACCAAATATTAGAAAATTACTCTGCTTCCTTCATCTTTGCTAGATTTTGTTGATATCAAATTATTCAACTTATGCAGCACTGACCTCTTTTATAGCAAGTTACCCTATATATCTTGCTATGCTGGTATTTACTCAACCAATGTTTCCTGCTTTTTGAAACAAATCCAGATTTGACCATGTAGGAGTAAGACATTTCTCAACTTATTGTTTCTCTTGATATTAATGATAAAAATAATGAAATGTTAATTTTACATATATGCTGATGTATGCAGGATTTGGTAAACCAGGAAGTGAATGATCCCTGTGTACGACTTAAGTTTCCCATGTTTTGTGAGAAGTGCTTTCCTCTCTCTATCTCTCTCTCTCGCTCCCACTCTCTTTCACTGTCTCTCTGTCACTCATGTCTTCATAATTGTTTAACTTCCCTCTTTTATCTCAACATGCGGGCAGTATTTTTGGTGTAGTGACTCTTTGTTTCTTTATTGACTAATTTTTTAAATCATTTTTTTTGTTGTTTTTAGTTTAGTGTGCTATTCAGACACAAAGCTCAGGAAGAAAACCATATCCATTGTATTTATATATATTATCAGAAGTCATATACTTATATCTTCATGAGATTCTATTCAAATACCCTTTTCGGTCCTATAGATATAATCTAATAGCTGTAGCTTTTTGAGGCTGAGTTTTTCTTTTTCTGTTTTTTTTTTCTCCTCATTTCTATTTCTTTCTTCTTGTTGTGCTTGTTTGATCTGCTGCTTACTACTCATGTATCTGTTGTATATCCTTAGTATTATTTTTTGATGTTGTCAGTTATGTGGTATTACATGTAGCACACCATGTATGTACATAGCCTATTATTCATTTTACCTCGTTGCTTTCTTGCCTCTGTATCTCATTCTCTCTTCAGCTTCTTTTTGTTTTTTTTTTTAACATAAAATTTCATTCTTTTATCCGCATGTCTTGTAGCTTCAGCATTTTTGTGCTCTCTCATATTCTCTCTTCTTCACTCTCTCCCTCCATCCTCTTTGAAAGCAAACAAAACTGAATTTTTTTTGTACAGATAGGCATATGCAGGTACAATAAACTTATCACTATTTAATTCAGAGCAATGGAAACTATACCAGAATGTGTATCATTAATGGCTGATTACGGTATTGTCACTATCTTCATGTGATCCAATAGGGCCATTTTGTTCCAAATTAAAACACAGCAAACAGACCGCTAAACTCAGCATTTTGTGACTATACCAGATTTTTTCCAAATATTAGACCAAGGGGAGCTATAATAACAGTTCTCATAATTAATTTAGTTGTGTTATTTTTTTTTAATGTTTATATTTTTTTCCCAAGTGTGCCGTATTGTGGAAAGAGAGTGATTTTATAAAAGGGTAGAGGATATATATGAATGATGGAAATTAAAGGGAAGAAAGTAGAGAGAACTGAGAGAGAGATGCAATTAAAAAAAGAGAAAACGAGCGGGTAGTGGAGAGATTGAAGGAAGGAGGAAAAAAAACAGAGATCAAGACATTTACATTAGCTCATGATCCTGGACACTTAATGTTTTTTTTAGGGAAGGCTGTGAATGGGAAAGATGCAGATGGGGACAAGATGGAAAAGGATCAGAAGAGAAGAGTCCATAAACAGACAAGAGGGGTGGGGATTGATATTTTACATCCAGTAGGTTTCCTGGATACAAAAATACTCTGGTGACACCACTGACTATAGCTATTGCCTGTCACACACCTGGCTGTAGTCTCATTTCTTATCAGAGAAATCCATATTCATATCTCTTTACTACTCCCGCAATACCACTATGATAAACAATGGGCCATTTTTTCAGCCAGCCTATGTCAAGTACAAGAGGTATAAGACGATCACTGTAAAAAGGGGAAAATTCTTTTTTCCTCCTGTTATTTGGTACATGTGAAGCAAAAACATTGCCCAAAAAAAATGTTGGGACATGAATAAAATGTTTTTATCACATGGAGAATTTTTCAGAATTTTCTGTTATATAAGTTTCAAATAACAGAAGGAAAAAGTGATTTTTTTCCCCTTTTTTACAAACTTTATGTTATACCTCTCATACCTGGCAAAGGAAAGTAATTTGGTTGACAATCAGAATAGCTCATTTCCTCCTTTTTCAGCTGCCATCAGTGTGTCGGATTTTGTCAGCTCGGCTTTGTCAATCCTAGAGGGCATCTCCCAGCATCCTGTCCTGCTGATTGAGTACAATGAGATTGTCATGAGGGAAATCTTGCCCTGCTTGGCCCAGCTGATTGCTTGTCAGAATGGTAGGTTTGTTTCTTTTAGGTGAGCTTGGTTCTTACAATGTAATAAAGAATCATGTTGATTTCACAGAATCTAGCCGCAGGTTTCTTTTGTTTGTGGGAGCTGAGACCTTACAGTATGATAAAGAATCAAGTTAATTTTACAGAATCCAACATTAGATTTGTTTTGTTTGTGTGATCTACAGAACTAAGTCAGTTTTATTGAATTCTTTTTTATCTTTTGGTCAGATCTGCAGAAATGATGCAGTTGAGAACTAACTTGGTGAAGAGAGTCTGTATTTTACATGTATAAGTATCAATGCTGTTACTATTTGAAATTACAATTACCACATTAGTTCACATTACTTATCAGTTTTATTAATGGTGGTAACTTATTAGGTTTGAACTTTAATCCAGAATCATTGAACAAGCTGGTTGGAGAAAGCAAGTGATAAATTTACTTGCACAAAGTCATTAAAAGTGAAAAGGAGGAAAAGTTTGAGAATCTTTTATGCACAATCAAACATAAATGCACAAATGGAAGTAGAACTATTGTAAATGAAAAATCAAAAATGCATCAGCTTTAGTGAGTCAAGGCAGCCACATTTGTACATAATATATGTTTGTGCTTGAATATTGTCATAGTCTGTGATTGGCAGGCATATCGAGTAAGTTGTTGTGTTGTGATGTATATATATTTCTATGATACAAAGGTTGGATGTTGTAGTTTCTTAAGGGGATAAAATGTTATAAAAATGTTATCTATTGTTATTGCATTAAATGCATGATAAACCAACTGAGGTGCAAAATGTATTTGCTCTTATGAGCGTTATTTTATATTTTAATAGATACAGTGAAATGGGGTTGGTTACTATGTAGGAATTTTACTGAAATTTCCCATCGATAATTTCAGATGCATGTTTTTTTTTTCTTTTCATTTCAACCCAATGCAGTGGACACCAAAGCCCAAGCCCTGCAGTTGTTTGGTGAAATTGCTTCTGTCTACCTGTCGCAAGATCAGTACGGCATTGTTGATACTAAGGTCAACACGACACAGTTGCACACCATCATCTCGGAGAAGCTGCTGCCACAGTATGTGTGTGTGGTCCTATATGGATGTGGTTGATGTTCAGTCATGAACAATGAAATCTTCCATTCAGCTTGTACTAAAAAAAAATTACTTTGCTGATTGAGTAACCATTTTCAGTAACAAATAGAATTTTTATCTGAATTTAATTTTGGAGAATTGCAAATTCTCGCATACATGAGAATCTTGAAATATTATGACTGTAAATGTTGTCTATGGCATTCTTGAATTATTTACAATTTAAAGTGTAAAAAAAAAAAAAACAGGGGGCAAGTCACTTAATAAATAGCAGCAATGCATGCATTTTTCAAAAAAGCGACCTTCATCCACACAAACCATTTCCTCATTGGTGCAAAATTCATGATGGCCAGAAATACTCCCGTTATATTGTGGGAATAAGAGCAGTTGCTTAAGTGTCTGCATTTCTGAAAAAGTCTGTAGAAAATGGCTTTGTCTTATAAAATAATGCCATTGATTGTCAGAGAAGTGATGTTGTGATAATGTGATGCAGTTGTTGATCTGTCACTTCTCTCTCTAGGTTTGAGCCCATTCTCCTTGATTTGGATCCCTTGCCTAGTTACGCCCTGAAGTTGATTCTTGCGCTGTTGGAACATGACAATTCTTTTGTCAAACGTATGGAAGCCCAGGGGCTTGTGGTGGTCATATTTCAAGTGCTCATGGTAGGTGATACTTTTCAAGACATCATATCTGGTTAGTGTCCATGGATTTTTTTTTTGTTTATGTTCTTTCTGACATGCAGTAAAATGCTCACATATTTAAGAGTTTAAGATTGGTTGCACATATGTCATATTGACCTACCAGTCATAAATCACCTGTGTGTTATGTTGATCTACCAGTTACAGTTCAACTGTTTACGTCATCACTGATCTACGAGTTGTATTCAGTATAAACAAAATTTACTGTTTTTGAATTGTACATAAAATTTAGGCTCATAGTCTAATATGTAATTATCTTTCCAAGATTATGGTCACGAGTTTTTACCAAATTTATCATAATAGCAGTTTTGGCAATCAATTTTAAATTATTTGATAGGATGATGGAAACTTATAGGAATATCCAGATGACATGAGAAGTGGTGGGGATTGGGGGCAAGGGGAGAGGGTGATGTGGAAGGAGGGGGTGAGGGGGGTGTTGAAGTTTCTCTTTTTTTTTTTTATTCTTAACACTTTGATGTATTTTATGTTTTGTGCTTCATATATCCCTGTGATCCTGTTATCATGGAGACATTCACTGATGGTGTCCACAACTAACCTTTTGCCATTTGTCAGTCTTTCTGTGACTCTGCAAGGCTGTCCACTCTTCGATGTTCCCAGCCCATCTTTTTTTTTTCTAGACTTGCCTTGCCTTCTTTTATAATCTGCTGTCTCTTACACAGTCGTTTTCATTAGGCTGGAGCATTTTATGACATGACCACATCACTTTAGTCTCCTGGTTTTTATCCCTAAAAGTGGCAATAGAAACTGCCAGATTGTTAGAGTGTCTGTGATGTCATTGATATTCATGTTAAAGGAATGAGAGTCCATGCCCGAAGATGAGATAATGTTAATACCAGGTTACTGCACTGTGCATTGTTTGGATGTGATCTTTAGTGCAGAGAGAGATAAGGGAGTGTTTAGTCAAACCAGCCGCTTGATATGTTTAGTATTAATAGTGTTGAAACCTTCCTCTGCGGCTGACTGATTGCCTGAGTAGCCTAGTAATTATGAGTGTATTCTCTGTACAGGATCACCAGAACAACCCACTAGGCCGAGTGATGCAATGTGTGGTGGCCGTACTCAGCTCAATGGTCAGCCATAAGGAAACCAACATGAGAGAATTGTATGACCAAGGTAATGTCCACTGCACTCCCTTCTCTTGGTGAAACTAATCCGACCTTTTTCTTGACACTAATAGAATGCTGTGAGTAAAGAAAGAATAAATGATGACTGCAGTAGTAACACTGATGGTAATAATGATAACAGTAGAGATAGTTATAACATAATTTGATCATATTATAGAAATGTCTTAAAATTAAGAGAACTGTCTACGGGCAACTAGTGAAATACATAAAAAAAAGGCAAAAAACAGTATAAAGAACCTGATATTAAATTAATTAAACAAACTGATATCACTGGCCAAATTTTCAAGCTCATTTGGCACTTCATCAGGGCAACTTGATCATATTATGATCAAAGTAGTTCTGGCCACTCTCTTTCTGAACTAGACTGACCCATTAATTATGGGGTGCCAATAAGGAAAGAAGGAATGGAGGGAATGATGATGTTGATGACCACATCACCACCATCAGGAACAATAAGACAAAGAATAGTTATAATTCTAACAGTAGAGTTGTATGGCCAATGTAGTGGTCAGTCCATTCTCTTTTTGAATGAGATTGACCTTTTGATGACAATTTATAGGCAGTGAACAGTGAATAGATGATGATGATGATGATGACATTTTGTTTTCAATTTGCCCTGATGGAGCGCTAAATGAAGTTGACAGTATGGCACTTTTTAATTACTTTTGTACTTCATAATTCTTCATATTTGTCAATTGTTTTCTTTAATGTTTTGAGTTAGTTCCTGATTAACAGTCTATATCTTGTAATTCATCATTCTTATAATTGACAATGATGATGATGATCACGATAACAAAAACAGCATTAATAATAATATGTGACTCATCACGACGGTTCAGTTCACAAGGTACACCGGGCGGTTTTGAGCAAATGGGGCAGAAAGGTCAAAGAGGGGGGTGTGTGTCAAATGGTCGAATTTTGGATTTAGCACCAGCCTATTCTTTAAAGATCACTGCATCATGTAAACATATCAAAATATGGAATTAAACTGGAAAACTAGGTAAAAATCACTTTTAAAAATGTACGGTCGGTTGCTAGGAAGATATAGTGCAAAACTTTGAAAGCGAATTTCTCAGAATTGTAGAATTTTGATTTCTTTTGACAACAGCATTCAATAGCTTTAGATGCTCATAACTCCAATCAAAGGATAGCTGAGAGATCATTCTTTCATACTGTGTCAATAACTCAGTTTGCCCAAAATTGTGGACCGAACTGTTATGATGCACCACATATTCATAATGATAATATTGATGATACTGACGATATTTATAACAACAATGATAATAGTGAAATACAATGGCATGCTGAATAAATGAGATTTGTGTACTTGAGACTGTGTAGCATATATGTAATACATCAATCCAAGATGCATAAAAGCAATAAGAATGGTGCAAACATACAATATTTACCTAAAGGACTGACTTCATCTACAGACACAGTGTTATGTAGCACACCAAGACTAATAATAGTGTGTATAGCTCTGATAAGACCTAGTGAACAAAACATTGGATAGAAAATGTGTAAGAAGATTAGAAAAGCTACAAGATCAGACAAAAGGAAGTAATTCTGAAGACAAAGTGACTTGACCAAACAAACGAAGACAAGCAAAGATATGAACGACATGAACTGATATGAACGACAGTTTTATTTTATTTCTTTTTTATTGGATAAAATGAATTAAGAGCAAAAATAATGCTATTTTCACCATAAATTTATATTATATCATATAAAATAAAGTGAGGTTAAATAACAATTAGAAATGTTTATTTAGAGAGCCATTGTTCATTTCATATATTTACACATTTTTTAAAAATATATGTTTCTTTGTACCTGGTCTGTATATGTCTTTCAACCCCTGGAGGTGGTTATCTTGATTCGTACCTGGATAGACTTAAATAAATCGTTTAAACTATTTAAAAATCTCCAAGTACATCTTCTGTTTCACAGCAAAAGTTCATGAATATTATTATTAAACACTGAAAAATGGCGTTCTAAATAAATGGGCCAGAAGACTATAATTAAGAATGCAATGTAGAAGTGAACATGAAGCAGATGGGATGTGTATTCTCTTTCTCTCCTGACCCCAGGGCTTATTGACCATTTGACCAATCTGTTCTTTGATGTGTGGAACTCCATCTGTGAAGGGGAGGAGGGGGGCAGAGATATCAAAACAGCTGTCTCAATGCTCCTGACCCTGCTAGACGCCCTCAATGCCATCCTGAGATATGTGTCAGAAATTGTGCGCCGAGCTCTCCAGGTGAAAGATGCTGTTGGATATTAGGATAAAGATAAGATGAACGAAAGATTAACTTCATTTGTCAAGAAAAGGAAATTTTTTTTACAATTGGTGGGATACACAATTTACATATCAACATACATTCTGTATACATGGACGCTCACATAGACTAAAATGCCCTAAATAACTTTAGAACTCATCAGTGTCAAGGAAAACTGTAAACTGCTGTCAGCTTATAAGAATCTCGTTCTTTGTGACAAAGGCAATCAAACTTTCAGTCTCTCTGGTCACTTCAGACAAAACTGGTCAACATAAAGTGTTTTGTCATTGAGTTAATGTCTATAAGCTCAATGCAAATTGACACTATACAAGAAATTTGATGATATTTCAGTCCTTTGTTTTTGCCTCATTTAGTGTGGTAGATCTATGTCAGAAAATCCCATGTGATTATAGTGTGTGTGCATATCTAAATTTGTGGTTATGTCATCTGAATCATAAGCATTATGGGAATTATTACTGTCATTCATAATTTTAGCAACAATCTCAAGTTCATTGCAATGATGGACTTGATGACAATGTCTTATAATGAAAGATTGAAATTTGCCTTCAAGTTTTTAACAATAATATTGTTCACATAATAAATCAGAAACAATAGAATATGCAAAGCTGAACACAAGAGCTCACAGTTTGTGATGGTGAGAGAATGGGAAAACTTTGTACTTCATGTTGTAGCAAATGATCTAGAACTATTGTATTTTCTTATAACCTCTTGAATGTTGATTTGAATGTGACATGTTGTATATCCCAATCAAATGAGTCGGATTACAGATTTTTCGTGTGTAGAATTATGGATATCAGGAGAAGGGGAAATGATTGTCCTTGACTTTGGTGAACAAATTATTAAATTAGCCTTTTCTTTGTGGAGATATTCAGGCTCAAAGTTAATTTCTGTTATCCAAAAGTTAGTGAAATCTGATTTTCTCTACAAAGCCCCATTTGAGATTTGAACTTATTTCTTTTGCAATTTCTGTGCACGTTTCTTTTTTTTCTTTTTTGTCAGGTGAAAAACAAAGGAGGGGATGGGGCACAGAAGGAGGCAGAGTTTGGTGAGCAGCTGTTGATGATGAACAAATCCCTAACAGATCTGACACCTCTCCTTACCCAGCTGGTATGTGCTTAACTACAACTACAGATCCACAACCTGGGCCACGTCTCTGAGATTGAACTGTTACCCTGTTATCTATCTATCTGTCATCAACTTCTGCCAGTGTCATCAGGGCACATTACCGATGAAGCTGAGCTCCTCTAACTTTCTCTATTCTCTACTGCTTTTGAGATTCAGCGAGTCACATTCCTATCTATTCTTTGATGTTGTTTCCCCATTTTTTTCCTTTCTCTCCTTCAGTAACTGCTTCTCGCTGTGCCTTGCAAGATGATTTTTGCAGGGCTTTATTAGAGAGAACATTGTTTTTTTTCACCACAGTGGACTATAATGCAATTTCATTTCTGTCAAGATTAAAACCCCTTCACTGCTCTTTTGATGTATCATATACATCAGAATATGACTTGGGTCAGATGTGCTATTGATGTACAGTGTATGGTTTTATGGTCACGTGCACTGTATGGCAAAGGCGCATCTGATCCCTGCCATCTTCTGATGTACGTAGCACGTCAGGAGAGTAGTGAAAGAGTTAAGTACATTGCATTATTATGATTTTATGTTCCTGTGTGAGTTGGTCATTTATGGAGAAGGGGAAAAAAAATGTGTTTTGTGTATGGATATGGAACTTTGTACAGTATATTTATGTACATGACATGCTTGTAATTTTTAGTTCATAAACTATTTTGTTCTCTGTTTTTTTCCTTGTTAGCATATGACACTTATAAAAAAAATGCCAAATTTTTAGAATGATAAATAGAGCTCTAGAGCTCATCCTGTGTCATATTATCTTATCTAAAATGTATAACAACTAATACAAGTGATAGAATCGTCTTTCAAGAAAATCAAATAGTTTCAGACAGTATTATAGTTCTGTAAACTGAATCAGTTAGGCAGAGAACATCAAGAAGGATAGGGATGAGAACAATGATGACTTGAACAATGTAATACTATATTGCCTGTATCAAACAGCATCAGCAAAATGGTTTTTCAGATTGTATACTAGCTGTACTGTTTAGTGTTATATTAGTTGGTATCATTATCAAGTCAGTACATTCTGTATCCTTATCTTGAGCTGTGCCATGAGAGTTCAATTTCATGGAATAAATGATCAGCTACCAGTGATACTGTCGATTCCTTCTGCCTGAGATTAGTGTTGCATTGGTATGGTATGGAGGTACAGATTCACAGTTTAATTTACTAATTTTGTCTTTCCCTCTTGTTCACTTTCACCTTTGTCCATAGCTGTGCTATGAAGACACTGAGATCCAAGATTTGGCAATCAAGTGTCTCTCGTTGCTGGTTCAGCTGTATGGAGGAGAGAACAGAGATGCCATGGCTCAGGATAATATGGTAGGATGCAGCGCAATCAGGATAATACAAACCTGAATAAGTTAAACTCCTTTGAATTAAAATTGAAAAAAATGACTTTTTTTTTTGTGTGTTTTTTTTTAAAGTTCTAAATTGGTATAAGTAATAATTGGAAATTGTAGGGGTCTTTCAGTTTCAATAATATTTTTCACCTTGAGTCCAAGTGGTCCCCCATCTTGAACATGAGATAGAAATAGGGTTTTCCAAATTGTTGCCAAAAAGAGAGGGTGGTAAACTTGACTGCGCAAGATCTCATAAGGATTTTTTTCCTTTTTAAAGGATCATGAAATAAACATAGACAACACTTGCATGAGGACCATGTCTGGTGTAAATGTTTCTGCAGGTGGAACAGCTTTATACTTTCCTTCCTCTAAATCTATAAGGTACAAAGTAGTGTTGGACAAACCTACAGCACAAGATATCATCTGCCTTTGATTTTTTCTCTATATGCCAGGGATTCTCACATCACAATGATAACAGAGGGATGTTAAGACAACTTAGTGAGAACTGCTTTGATTGGCTAAGATTCTTTGATAAGAGAAACCCAAACTGTGATGTAACGTGATGTCTTATGGTCAAGAGATGTGTCACATTATCACTCTTTAACTCTTGAAATGTCAAAAAACTGATCTGTTCCAACAGCAAATCTTGATAATTTGCTTACATAAGTTATGCCACACTGAACAAATTTGCGGGCTTTTAAGAGGTGTGGTCTTGTATTGCACTCAATGATAAAATTTCAGTTTCAGTACTACACACATATCAATGTGTGTAGATCTAGTCTCAGGCAGTATCTTTTAACATTTATCGTGTTCGTACAATAATATCTTTGTCAGAGGCAAATTTCACCTCAAACTCATACAGTGTTTCTGAGCAAGCTGATGATGCTTTACTGTTTTTTGCCATCATTGTTTCTAGTAATAATCATACAGTGTAATAACATACAGTGGCGTATTATTTCTTATTCTACCAGGAATGTTACAGCAAAGCTTTGAAATCTACAGAACCCAGAAAGCAAAAAGTTTTACTTCGTGTTATCAAGAGATTAGTGAGTATTGATCTTTATTGTTATCAGCTAGCTATGCTCTTTTCAGCAACTATTGTCATATTGAAGAGATACTTATATTTGCTATCAGGTTCTCTTATGAAGGCAGAATATTTCTGGTCATTTTGTTATTCATCATTTTAAAAATTGTAATGGCCTTGAGCAGTCAAAAACGTGTCACATGTCAGGTATCTATATATATATATATATATGTTGCTGTTATCAACCTATGCACCTGAAATTTGAAATCTCTTTTAGGCATTCTAAATTACGGGCTTGTGGAGGCTTTGAGATATCAGAATTTGAGCATAATTCCCAGGCAAAAATCATGTAATTTTGACAGACTTAAGATAGTTATGTTGTAATATATGAAATATTATTAATTTATACATGTTGCCATGGTAGTTGAAAATGTTCCAGTCTAATTAGTAGGCCTATATTGTCACAATGAAACTTAAATCTAATGTTATCTCTCAGTTTCTTCTATAATTACACCATCTTTTAATTTAATTAGTTCTTTTGCTGACTGTTGAATCAGAATCATTCATTAAAGTATTAACCACAGCTATGCTTTTCATTAGTAGGCATGCATACATACATAGGTCTTCTCATATTTTCATTATTTGTCTACTTTGATTGTTAGCAATATTATCATATTATCCTTATTGATACTGTTGTTAGCCTGTTGATTATAACTGCAATTGCCTGTCTACAGTTGAGCACTGACTCTCGACATGTGGAGGCTGTCAAGAAACATGGGGACACATTGGCCAAAACCATACAATCACTGGCTGACACCGCAAGGTAAAGTGATTTGTGACACGCTACTAAGTTTGTTTTCTTAATCAAGAACTGGATTGAAAGATTTTTGATGCAGACCTTTTTTATGAAGTGTTAGATAATGAATTCAAAATTAGAGGCTTCAGTCCACCTCAGGATATCTGTTCAAGATCTGAACATTACTGCATAAGGAATGGAAATGCAAATGGCATAAGTGATCAGTTTTAAGGTTTGAGAAAACTGAGATTTTGTGTTTTTTAAATTAAATAGTCTTCACTATTATGATATCTGTAAAACTCAGCTTTGGACGTATTTTTCTTCAGATTTTAATTCCTTATTTATTATTTCGGGGGGAACAATGAAAAATAGGCAACACAGGCCTAACCTTATAGATATGGAGGATGCATAAAATAAAAAAGAGAAAAAAATTTGACTTGGTCCCATATGCATTTCTGTTACTCAGTTTTTCTGTGTAACTTTTATACTTTGTGAGAAACTTCAGATTATTTGTGTCATCCCAGGAAACATAGTCTTGTTCAAATTGCCAGATTTCAATTGCAATAAATGATAATGCCTGGAAGGAGCTGGCTTCTTGTCCTCAGTCTAATATGTCTTTGTACAGTCAAGTCCACTCAGACCGAACTCTGATTAAAAGAATTTCTGATAAATCGAGTAAAAATGAAACAATAGATTTTTTTTTCCTCATTGCACTTATTAAATGCCTCTCTCGTAATCTGAAGCCATCACCGTGAGTTTCCTTTAAATCGAACTAGTCAGTGCTGCCACAAAGGTAAAAATCCGTTATTATTGTCATCTCCACTTGGTTTCCACCAACGCGGATGCCGGTGGCTTGAAAACAAAGGAGACAGCGGCACGGATGGGGTGAGAGGGGTTAGAGAGTGCCCTGAGCGCAGGGTAAGTAGGCCATGGGTTCAGCAGGAGGGGGATGTATACAATGTACCAGGGCCAGCGCTGCCAAGCAATCGATCGATAATCAAGCATCCCCGCAGAGCCTATAATACAGGTATAGTATGCATAAATGTACTACACATGCTACATCTATTACGAAGTATATAGATTTGGCTGGTTCGTTCTCACACCATGACGGAATAGGCCAGATTCTACATCGTCCTAATTTTTTTTTTTTTTGCTTGCAGTTGACTTGCTTAGACACCCTCACAGACTATGTGATGGCTTCCTTTAACTGTTTTCAGAATTTTGATTAATAGCCCTTCTCAGGGGTAAAACTTATTCAGCAGCCCTTTTAAGGACTAAAGCATGGACAGTCCTTTTCAGGGCTAAAACCTACTCATCAGCAGTTCTTTTCAGGGCTAAAACTAACACCATTCTGCCTCTACCCTTCTTTATATTACATTTGCTTTCAAGGCAGCAATCCAACTAAATGAGAGGGCTTGAATTTAAGATAATCGCAAAGTTTGGAAGCCGTAGCGCGTTTGTTTTATAAAGGGAAATAATTGTGTAATAGAATAATTAAAATAGTGCCTCATTAGTCATTCAAGAATCATCCCCCCCTCTCCCCTTATTGAAACTGGAAGACAAACTCTCTTTAATTGAACCCATTAGGCTGGTCCAAGCAAATTCGATTTAAACGGATTCGACTATATTTCAGTAATGCCTTTGCAATTTCATAGTGAAATAAATCTGTTTGAAAGAGTCAGTATTAACTCTTTCTTTTTAACAAGATTTGTGAAAAATTACATTCTGCATTACTTATGATGATCAGAGTATGAATATAAAATTGATCATTAACTGTCTTTTTCTTCAGTTCGCATGCAGACGTGGCCTTGTCAACGGTTGCAGCAGAGATTTTACGAATGACAGGACATATTTCATGAACTAGGCTCATCTTTCTTCTTTCATGACCATATCTTCGCTTCATTTGTCTGCTCACCAGCAAATGGAGTAGATAGTGCTTGCAGATTCAGTATACAGATATGATGTGATAAGTTTAAACATTCCATATGTTTTTAGATAATATATTTAATGCACTGTTTAGGGATGATTGGATGTATAGGTAATACCTTTGTCCTGAACTGGCTTTGAATGATCCCCACAATTTGCGGACATTTACCAAACAAAATATGATCAATTTTGGAAATGTAACAGATCTCCACAATTTCCGCTCTTATTTTTTCACCAGTATACAGGCATATATTTTAGATTTAAGTGAGTCATATATAAAAGAAGAGATAATCCTAATTTGGGACTGTTTCCAAATGTGCAGGTATTAATTTTATTTTCTATGAATGCTGCATTTCTGTGCATCCGTCCCAATGAATGTTTTGCATTAAATTTCCAAATTCCATCCATTTATTTGACTTTCCATTGTTATTGTCTCTGATCAAGTATATTGTTTTTGTTTTTCTTTTGTCATTTTTTCAAGATACATTATATATATATGTATTATATATATATATATATATATGACATTTGAGTGAGCTTTTACACTGCCAGATAATCTGGCCACGTTATAAGCAATAGGTGCGGCCACCTCAAGACCTGCATTTAGTTTATGTTATGTTGAGTGACTCAAACAATAGATAAAGCTTATTAATGCAAATATATATATGAGAGGATGTTCAATGAGTGTTCAAGCAATTCATCTATAGTGGCTTTCATTTTAATGGTAGGATCCTTTCATAGTACATGTGTATCTACAGCTGTATTCATATTAGGTAAGACTATGCATATGTGATCTCCATGGCTAGGCAGCTAAGGCTCACATGTATAATTTGCAACATCATAACAATTTTATTTAAACTGATATTGTGAGTTTATTAAAAAAAAAAAAGTTAAATTTTTTATTTCTTACTTTCAACACTTCTCTGTCTTGGCTGGTAACTTTAGGAGTTGGGCTGAGACAACTGTTTGACAGCCTGACACAAATCACTATATCCTGTTGCAAAACAATGACTGCTGCAGTTGAAAACAATTGTCTTTAAAACATAAAACTAAAGGTGTGACATATAGGTAGTGAAAAAAGCTGAGAAGAAAACAGACATCCAGAAGATTCTTGAACACTTTTATAAGATAATTACAGTATTGAATGTTTTGAATAAAAGGACAGAGGCAGTGCTTTCAAAGTATGTACTTGTGTTTACATTATTGTTCAACTGAAACTGAGAGGTAAAACAAAATTAGCTCATTCACTGATAAAGATCCCTTTCCCTCATACTCGTACTGAGTGATAATTGAATGGTCATATTTTTATAACAGTCCACTCAATACTAATGACTAATTACATCACAGAAGTTTACCTGCTATTCCTATGAATATTTGTAAAATGAATAAGAGGCAGAAAGTATCATCACTGTGTTTTTAATATAAAACTGAATTGATATATTTTTTTATGCTACTTGTGTAAATTTTACTGCTAAATATGTGTATATACGTATGTTTATTACATTGGTGTGGTATACATCATTAAAGTCATGTATTCATTTCAATGTCATGATCCATTTTATGTACTTTATTGATAACTGTGTGTACATGTATTTTTCACATCAGTAAAGTCAATGGGGTGTAATATTGCTCCAATATATCGTGCCTCAGTTTAATCAGTTCTTGTTTTAAGCATATACAATTGTCAGCATAGTTGATAATAATGATACTGATCTCTTTTTTATGGCCATCTTGTAAGTGGTGAACTACATGTATATATATATATGTTTGTCATGTGTTGGTTTTACTGGCTGTTGTGCATGACTGAATTGTATAAAAATAAATCACTTTCTTGAAAATAAATGTGTTTTATGCTCTAATCCTCCCAACTTGTCTCATTTTGTTTATAAATTTAGCTTACTCCCAAAGCATTCGAGCTAACTGTGAGACTTATAGTTGTTATTTTCTGTGAGAGGGAGGAGGAATTAGGACTTTACTTTCTTGATCTTCAAAGACTTGCACATAACACATGTCAGTGTTTGTAGCAGATGGACTTTAATCAGGCACATGCACTTTGTAGCTTTATCTGCACTCATGTCCCTCTATGTTAAAGACACTTTCATTTTGTTTTTCTCTGTTGTAAACAAATCAGAATCAGAGGGAAATGAGATGAGAGAAGAAAAGAGCTGAAAAGAAACACAAACAGTGACCGCGAAAAGAGAGAAAAGAGGGAACAGACTGGATATATGTGTATCATGCGCTCTCAGACAGACAAATCAAACCCACATATTTCTAAATTATTCTTTGATGTCGTCGTTTCCTTTACATTTTATAAAAATCACAATAACTATACTATAAAGCTGCTGTCAAATTGCAGTTTCTTGGACCTGATATGTTGAGTGAAGAATAACCGTATGCATGAGTCAAATCAGGCCATAATTTGAAAATTTAAATAACCAGCCGAAAATAAAGCAGGAATATTTTCAAGCCACTTTGACTCATAGTGGCACTCCCGCACAGCGTAATTGTTTCTCTTTTTCTTTCTTTTTTTTTTTTTTTTAACCCTCCTCTTTTTTTTCCCCAGATTTCGGGGTGGAGGTGAGGGGTTGGGGGGGGGGGTAGATATGCAATATTCAGGAGGCACAGATGAAAGAAAAAAAAAAGAGGGAAACAATCGAAACAACAAGATTAAACAACCATAAAAATAACCTAAATTCTGCAGTGTGTTTTGCCCATGTTCAACTTGACCTGAGATTAATTACCAACGGTCATAATTGTTTTGTTTTCTTTGGCTATCACAAATTCATGTTTTCATGAGCCTGTAACGGAAATGGATGCGCACATGTATGGTTATGTATACATCTATTATGCAGCATTGTAAGGACTGTAGGACTATAAATAATCAATAATTTTAGAGCCATAAAGTTTCAAAAGACAGACATTAAATTTGTTTCACTCTAAAGCAGAAAAAAAAATTGCCGGCAACAGGCCGGTGTATGATATCTTTAAATGTGTCAGTCTTTTTGATTGGTTGTAGTATTCGCTTTCCAGATGTCTCACCAATGAAAATGCTGCAAACATTCGTGTATGTACCGGAATTCAGTTGATGTATCATTGCGCTGTTCCACATGTGTTGAGCTGACCTTCTTCAACTAATATATATGTTTATATTTTTTCATTTAAGTTGCAGCTAACAATTGTCCAAGAAGCCAGATAGAAGCAGTCGCCAATCACAGATCTTTCGATCAAGATGGATCTCATAAAAATCCTCGAAAAAACGGTTTCTCCAGGTAATTATGGATGTCATTTCGAACGACGCAACCATGTTCTTTGATATGGACGATTGGACGACGACATCGAAATTCGTGTTCCTTTTTCATTATTCATCCCATTGCTGATAATTAAAGATGAGAAGGCGATGAATGTCGTCCTGTATTCTCCATGAGTTTAGCTCTAGATACAGTCTATATTTTACGTTTTAATGGTTGGTCGGTGGCTGAGTCACGCTGAACACATACACGACCGACTTCTCTTTCCAATTCTGACCCAAGATTCTAAGAAACGTGGACGCACCTCGTATCTACATCTAGATGTCATTGTTTTAGACATAGATTCTAGGTCTAGAATCTAAATAATTTTTGCTAAAAATTATTTGTTTCAGTTTACTGTCCCTGCTTGTTCAAATGTCCTGTAAAACCAATATCATCCCATGTCACGGCTTTAGCATGTGGAGGCCTAGATCTAATTGTCTATGAATGTCTTTGTTAGAATAACACTTTCACTTTCATGCTTTCATCAGCATAATTAGATCTAGATATTATTATTAGATCAAGATCTAAATCTGTCTTGTACCGTTTACTCAAGCAGATCTAGAGTTGGATGTCACTATGAAAATGCAACCTTGTTCTCTGATCAAGATCTAGTTCATATCGAAATTTAGCCAATGTTCTTTTTCATCACACTGCTGATAGATCTAATTATTAATGGTAAAAGGATTAGGAATGTTGTGGGGGGGGGGGGGGGGGGGGGGGGGGGGGGGAGGGGGGGGGGGGGGGGGGGGGGAGGGGGGGGGGGGGGG
>JBCEWB010000010.1:185611-211302 GCA_039654565.1 Peronia peronii | reverse complement strand
TTTAAGGATTAAGGGGAAAAGGATCAGGAATGTTGTTCAGTCCCCCCCCCCCCCCCCCTCTCCCCAAGATGCTTTGTATTCTTATGTAGGTGTATCTCAGCTGGTCTGTGACTGAGTCATTCTGAATACATGCTCAATTAACCTTTCTACAGTGCTAGTTCAGCCTAATTTTTAAAAAACACATGCCCATAAATATAGATTTTGAAAAAAATTGTTTCAGTTTCATTTTCTTGTCCCAGCTTGTTCTGATTCATGTAAACCAATATTTGAATGCAGGAATGTCAGAGTTCCAACTTTGTCGTCACCGACTTTCCTGCCTTTGGCCTATTGACTGTTGACTTTTGCTGAGTCCACAAGCCAATTGCGGGGTTTTATAATAATTTTTAATGCGATCCTTCGGACGAGAGTCAAACTTCTTTTCAGCGGCTGTTTCAACGTCGAGATAACTTCGAAATGCTTAATTCCTTACACCTGACAACATGAAGTTGAGTGAGAGTTGTTGATAGAAAATCAGCTCATCAGAGTACCAACCACAAATAGTATGCCCATGGTCTTGGAAAGACTAATGTTGGAGGGCAGCTGTTTGTGAGCTAGTTCTAGATCTAGAAAATAGATCTAGTCTTTCGCGCGGTGATTTTGATGACGGCACTGCCTGTGGGATCTTTTCCGTTCTTGAAATTTTCACTGATTGTATAGTTTTATAGTCCCATCTCAGGATCTTATGAAAACTTGTAAACTTCTCTCAGAGCAATGCAAACTTCTAGCATGAGAACTGTAGCTGTTTTAGAAGTGTAGAACATATTCTCTTGTTTCTATCATAGACTTTGCGAGGGTCGTTGTGCTGAAGATACTGCTTTGGATTCCTGGTCACTTTTCAGTGTTTATGAGTTCACATTCTGTCGAATTACTCGTTAATTTGGTTGTTTCTCAGTATCATCCCTCAGCGATTTTTTTTACTTCCTTATTCCCCAACCTTTTGGGTGAAAACAGTTCGGCATCCCTTTTTGAAAAAGGGTATTAACACAACCAATGTAGCCAACTTTCCATAAAATTGACTTCTGTGAGAGAAAACAAAATCCATGAAGTCCTGATAAAATACTTTGGCATCATTTATGGAATGAAATCATTGGGAGAAAGCATCAGAATGCATGTAAATTATTTTGTTGAAAAAGCGCAGACTCTTATAGGAACCTTAAGACCCATATAATAAAAGGACTGCTCATGCACATTTAAAAATCCGCTCGGTGCAGCTCACTTTAGTCTACTTTGTGTTTCCCATTTCTCTCAGAACCAAAGGGGTGATTTTGTATTGCACTCGATTGTTGCCTAAAGCCAAACATGGATGGGTACATTATTTTGTTGAACATGTTGGATGAGTAGACATCTAAGAAATAGACAACTCTATGAACAAATTCAAGCGGACTTAGTTGGATGAAAAGGATGCAAACAGTGAATTCATGACAGTCAATATCCGAAAGCTGAAGGAGTCCAGAATTGCCTATTGTTAAAGTTTTTATTATCTCTCATATTTGAAAAAAACAGCAACTGATCTGTTACTTTTATCAGTTATATTATGCTTTTAAACAATGATTCAGCAATAAAAAAAAAAATTAGATGAGAAGTAGTGTTGTAGGCAAAATGGTTGAAAATGCAGTATTTCAAGCCTCATTTAAAAACAGAAAATTCTTGGAGGGCATGCCGCTCCACCCTCCTAATTAGGCTCCTGTATGTGACAGTGGGTTGCAAAAAAAATTCAGTTACTTAAAAAAAAGGTTTGGCACAATTACCATCTCTGTCCAACCCAAACTGCATTGGGAGTCACATCGATATAATGGGGCAAAATGTTTACCTACATTTACTATGAGATCCATTTGATTTCCTTGTGATTTTGGCTGGCAGAGGGATTTTGAGGTGATATTTCCAGTTATAACTTTCTCATGACTTAGGTAGTCATGATGACTAAAAATACAGAGAGAGTAATAATATAAATTGAATGTTTTCCATGCAAAAAAAAAATCAAGTGAAAAAAATGTGATGTTACTCTTGGTTAAGGCACTGACTGGCTGATTGCTTTATTTTGCATCATCTAAGTAATTATAATTTATGTGTTTTATGAGCATATACTTTTTTCTTTCACAATTTCATTTCATTGCATTCTCCTGATCATACCTTAGTTATACCTTACTTACACAGTGGAACTGTGATTTACAAAATGGGATGTTGCAAAATTTCGGTGTTAAAGAAAAGAATATGCAGTCCCATTTTATTTCTTTATTCTTGTTTGTAATAAAACCTCGGAATTTGCAAAATGCCAATCCTCCCGATCTCGCAGAAATAATTTTCCCAGAAGTGGCGAGTAAAACCACATGGTGGCATGCCGAAAATGGTTAAACTGAGCGCGCGACTAGCTTTTTGTTTGTTTATCCACACCTAACAATACCCGCCAGCTCTGATTACACACTAATGGTTAAAGGTGAGACAGTGTTAGTGTGGTATTTATGCAGTAGGCTAGGCCCAGGTAGAAGAACCTGGGGTGGGTGGGTGGGGGGGGGGGGGTTCTTTGTCCACGCAGGTGAAAGTAAAGCGGTTTGGGCAAGGTGTGCTGGATGGGGGAGACGTGGAGTAATCTTGACCGTGTTTAGGAATGTTCTGCGATATCGTAGATCTAACGTGCAGCAATGGTCTTGGAGTGCCACCTGAATTAAACTGCGTTTATTGCTTAACCTAC
This sequence comes from Peronia peronii, assembly GCA_039654565.1. Classification (NCBI taxonomy): domain Eukaryota; kingdom Metazoa; phylum Mollusca; class Gastropoda; order Systellommatophora; family Onchidiidae; genus Peronia; species Peronia peronii. The sequence goes on along the minus strand of JBCEWB010000010.1, from coordinate 208,574 downwards.
ACACTACAGCACATTACTCTAGCTTTCAGTGCAGAGTTAAACATACCATTCAGTAGCCTACCAGTTTCAATATTTCATTGCTAAAAAATTTTTCATTGTTAAACATTTTTCTGTGCAAAACGTATGCGCAGGCTTTGTAAGGGGATGCTTATCATGGGAAAAAATCAATAGTAATGATGAGTATGGGTCATCAGCATTGTTTTATGGTCTGTTGGATATTAAGAAATAAAAACCCTGGTCCCCTCAGTTTCTTAATACAGTGGAACTTGCTTAAACCAAATGTTTAGGGACCGGGCATATTTTTATTGTCCTCATTTGTATCTGTAAAAATATAGGCATATTATCGCTGCATTTTCCAATTTCCAATAATTTGGATTTTAATTACAATCCATGCATAAAAAAATTCTAATAATGATGTTCTGTCGTATTCCCAAATGTGCCACTAATGGAAACAGGTCGTCATATGAATGAAACAGTTCCAAATAGTTGAGAGTAATTCCAAAACGAATGGAATACTGTTGGTCGACACTCGGAAATGCTTGGGGAAAGAGATGTCAAACTTTAAACTCATACAACTTCTAAAGGGCTTCATAGAACCAAATAAAATTGATGTAGGCAATTTATATGTGTGTACTATATTCGTGACAAAAATGAAAGGGGTTTATTGCATGGTTTTATTTTTACGAATTTTCTAGAAGTGTTATTCTTTGCAATGAAAATTTTTTGAAAAATTTCTCTCTGTCACCTCAAATTACAAGTCATAATTTTCTCTTAAACAAAATAAAAATTATATGTACGGGAAATATATGCAAAATTGAAACTGACTGCTATATTTCAGTGGATGGATCAATATATCAGAAATATCTCAGTAATAGAACGTTATGCTATATTTTTGACGCGTGGTGAGATTTCTGCCCGGCGCGCAGGCAGCGTGACCAATCGCTGACCCAGGTCAGCACACTGTTGAGAGGCAATTAAGTGTGCCGCTCTGCGGACGCCGTGTGTCCCCTACCCTGTCTTCATCTTTGACACCTGCTGGTGGCCTCAGGCCTGACGATGAAAAAACGGCGTGTCGGTATTACGTATGTTTAAGAATAGGTTGCAGGCTTCCATGAAAATCAAGGTTCAGGTTTTCGGTTCAGCCGTGTTCCCACTAATGTTAACTTTGGTTTATCGCTAGTTCACTGACAAAGAGTAGAAGAGAAAAAAAATGGGGATTAATTTTTCTTTCAGTTCAGCCGTGTTTTCGGTTTAGCCGTTTTGGGTTTAAGTGTGTTCCACTGTGTCAGAGTTCCATTGTACTGCTCCTTTGAGGCTTGTGTTAAAATAGTGAGGCTGTTTGTGAAAAATGCTAAATGGTGAACTTATCTTCAGTGCCATTTCAAATTAATTTTCCAGAGACCCATGAACTAGAGAGTGCCCAGCAGTTTCTGGAGTCAGCTGCAGCACAGAATCTTGTGAGTTCTCTTATCACCACTGTTACTGCCAGCTCAGTTGTGATATGTATCAGTGAATGGAAACACAATGCATTATATTGGATCATCAGTCATAGAAATACATGTTACTGTGAATCACTTGCTCAAGCTCAGCTTCCTTGGTTGGACGTGCTCTAGCTGATAAAGAGCTAATGCTGATTAACAAAAGGGTAGATTTTATGAGAAATTGAGTTTAGATCAGAGAAATCGTATGCATGAAATTAATGTTATATAGTGAATTCTAAGTTGTACACGAACATTTCAAGCTGTTAGAGATCCATGCATATTATTTCATGAAGACAATTTTGAGAGAATTAGTAACAGACAACCTGAGAAGAATCAGCTTTAATTATTCTTACCTGCTTACTAGATCTAGATCTATATATGGCATGTTTTAGAGTCCATACCTTGGGGCTGATGTTATAAGAATCACTATATGCCTTTTATTTTTCCCCCAGCCGGAGCTGTTGAAATCCCTGAGTGATATCCTGAAGCATGGGGGGAACAGCCCTGTTGCCCGTATGCAAGCTGGTCTGCAGCTCAAGAATGCACTCTATTCCAAGGACAATACCATCAAACTTCAGCACCAACAAAGATGGCTCCAGTTTCCAGACGAAGTTCGCCATCATATAAAGCAGAATGTGAGTTTGTATTTGTTTGTTTGTTGTTGTTTATTTTATACATTTGCCTCTTGTAGTGGCTCTATTTGACTTGGGCTCATACATCAGGCAAAAGAGGAATGATTATGTGAATTTTCTTAGGACTAGAGAATGTTCTTTTAAGTTTAACAATGACTTAAATTATCTTTTCATGTAGTAAAGCATTTTTATAAAGACTGCATTGTTCTTTGTTGTTGTTCTTTTTAACCACAAAGTCTATGTTCGCTTTGAGGGTGACATCTTTTGACCCAGCTTGTATAACAAAGCCCAAGGAGGAAACATGGTCCGTCAAAACCTGATAGAAAATATCTAAAAATGTGTTTGCTGCTTGAATCACATTTAAATGTATGCCATCAGTGACTTATACTTTATCCAGTAAGATCCATTTCGTTTTCTAGGCTTATCTATGTTTTTGTTGCTCTGGTTAGCATGGGTATTACTGTCATCTTTATGCAGGTGCTTGATTCACTGGGGACAGAAACTGTACGTCCAAGTTCAGCTGCACAATGTGTGGCTTACATAGCTTGTGCAGAGCTCCCACATAAAATGTGGCCAGATCTGATTGCACGACTTACTAGCAATGTCATCAATCCAGCCAGTACAGAAATGATGAAAGAGGCAACACTGGAAGCTGTAGGCTACATCTGCCAAGAAATAGTAAGTATTAAGGGATATCCCGTTGCTTCATGATTTTTTAACCAAAGATTTTTCAAATGGAAAATGTTTTATATATTATGGTATATATCTGTGACCATTTTTCTGTTCTTTTTTTTTTTTTTTTATTATTTTTTTTTTTTTCAGTTGAGTTTTATTTTTTAAGGTTTTCACACCTTCAGAGTTGAAATGGTTTGTGGCCCATTAGTTATATAAGCACAGGCTAGTGAAACGTGCCATTGAATATTATTTGAATATCTTAAAATTTTTTATATCTTCTTTAAACCGTTTGGTATGGTTTATTTTAAAGATACAGAGACGTCAAACTGGCCACATTAGTTACATTGTTTTTTTAGTTATTATTCTATTATATGTATGTTTTTAATGGCTGGTTGGCCAGCTGACGAGTAAATTTTAAATGTGCGAATGGTAGTATAAGTGAAAATATAAACGCATTCAGTGGAACAAATGAAAGCAGTAGGTACTTTGGTTGAGCATTTGAGTACATTCTGTAACTGATTGTGTGAATTCAAACATTCTCCAATAAGAATTGAGCCAGATCTCTACATTTGAAAAAAGTGGCGAGAATGATATTTGCTTGTAATCATGCTGTCATTTTCATAATTTGTGTCCCAGTCAATAATTGTTTGCTGATACTTAAAAAGGAAGGCAGAAAATTTTCAAATACTCTCGTAAATTAACGTATGGTATGCAATTTGGAAATTAATTATCAATTATGACTGGATTGAAATGAGCAATGAAACAACTGTTTGTTTTCATGCCTGTCATTCTGATACATTCCTCTTCATTTGGTACATTTGTTTTATCTTTCAGGATCCTGAGATTTTACAGCCACAGTCGAACGAGATCCTGACTGCCATTGTGCATGCCATGAAGAAAGAGGAACCAAGGTAATTTGTCAATTATAGGTGATTTACTGAAAGTAGAAAGAAAATATTTGTATCAGGACAAACTAGAAAAGTGTGTTTCAGTATATATTGTTGTCAAACCTGTACATTATTAATACATCTCTTTATCACAAGAATTACTTGAAGATAGCTTCGGATAGGTTTGCACAAGGATTTCCAGCGACAAGCAAAGAAACAAATTCAGGCACAAGTCACCTGACGCATTCGAAAGAATATATTTCGGCCATGTGGTGCCCCAATAATAATAATGTAGTAAAATGCTTGAAAAATTTCCCCTTGTAATCACTTTGAAAATCAGCTGCATATGTTGTTCACTGTCTGATTATGTTGTTTCAGCAATCATGTACGGTTCGCTGCCACCAACGCCTTGCTCAACTCCTTAGAATTCACCAAAGCCAACTTCGATCAAGAAGTAAGCATCTTCATTTAATAGATCCAAACGGAAGCATGCACATAGTTTATGAGACAGGGGTAAAAAGAATTTTAACTCCATTATCCACAGTCAGGTGGGATAAAACATACATTACATTTTCTTCTTAAAAAAAATAAAATGTGTATTTGAAAGAAAATTAATTTAAAAAAAAAAGTTAATGGTTTAGCTAATTTTATCTTTTACTTTCTACAATCTTTCACTTGTATTTGCTCAGAGAGAAGCAAATTTATTATTTCATTCTTTAGATGGCCACTTCTCAGAATATGTGAAATAATGTTATTTATGAAGCATTTCTTTATGGAAACCATAGAGACAAAATTATCTGTGATATTATGGAAATGACATGAAACAACAAAGTATATTGTCCTATTTCGGATGTACATTCCAGGCTGAACGTCACTTAATCATGCAAGTTGTTTGTGAAGCTACTCAGTCAACTGATACCAGGGTAAGTGTTACCGATTATCTTGATTTTTTAAAGTAATTGATTCAACAATATTGACATCGTGTTACATTTGAAATGCTAGAAGGACGTCAAATTCTTTAGTTGGAAACTGAGCTTTTTTATTTTTGCTGGTCCGATTTTCAAAAAAAAAATGGATGTGATAATGGAACTTCTGTGTTCACACATTCACTCAGTGAGCTGATCTAGTTGTATGTGCTTTTTCTTTTTTTGTTGTTTTATTTTTTTAAATATAAAATTTTTATTTTATTTTATTTATTTTCTTGGTAAATCATAGCCAACTCGTGGTATACTTGTAAAGTTCTGACTATGTCCCTGTACTAAGCTCAGATTTTGTGTATTATGTAACAGCGTAGCGTGTGACATTCGATAAAATTTGAATCTGGACGAATGAAATTCTTCATGAAAACATGTTGACATTCATAATGCTATTTTTTGAACATTTGAAAAGGAGAAAAACAAACCATATTGTGCTGTGTGGAAGGTGGAGGCTTTTATTGTTATATGATGTGAATTATATCATAGATTTTTCTCTATATATAATTTCAGGTGAGAGTAGCGGCCATGCAGTGCCTGGTGAAGATTATGTCCTTATATTATGTATACATGACTCATTACATGGGACCTGCACTGTTTGCGGTAAGTGTCCACTGAGATGCTTTTTTCTGGCATTTGCTTCTCCCACCTTTTTTTTTTTTTTTTTTCTTGAAATTAGTACATTTCCAGTTTGAAAGAAAAGTAGGGGGATTTATGGGAAAAGAAAAAGAAAAAAGGCAATTCAAATTTGCTCTTAACCCGTGTGCTTGAAACTACAATTGATTATTTTTTGCTGTGTCATATTTTGTATATATACACATTTTCTTGTTGGTAATCCTGTTTCTTTACATTGTTAATTGTTGGTGGAGAATGGATTGTGGGTGTGGAAGAAATTTTAAAGGAATAAAAAATACGAGTAATGGTTCTCTAAGGTTTATACTAATGCTGTCATGGGCAGAGGAAAATAGAGAAGCCCCCTGTGATAGTCAGTTCCCTGAATAACATTTGAGTGGTCCAGTCTAAGGCTGATCATTTTTTTGTGTATTAATGATCATTGAAAGGAGTATCATGTCACATGAAAGTGACAGAATATGGAGGCTGGAATCCCGTATTGAAAAGCATTTGTTAAGATTGCATTCCAAAAAGTTTTCCATTAGCAGAACAAAAATTTGCACAACCTGCTGAAATGCAAAAATTTAATGTTTATTTTATCATAGATTACTGTAGATGCCATGGAACATGAGAATGAGGAAATTGCCCTGCAGGGAATTGAATTTTGGTCAACAGTCTGTGACGAGGAGGTTGATCTTGCCATAGAATTGTCAGAGGTACGCTGTTACGTCTGCTTTCCGTTACTCATATTGTTTATAGTGACCAGAGGTTGTTTATAGTGACCAGAGGATTTTAGATTAATTGTTATAATTCATGTGTTAGAGTACAAGGCATTCTTTGACAGAAAGTATTGTTATATAGACACAGGCTACTGCCTGGGTTTTGTAACTCATGTACTTTTTAATATTGTTATTATTATTTTGTATTGTTTTATGTGAGTGTGTTTCATTAAAATAGAGTACTCAAAATTTGGAGATCCACCAAGTGGTCTGTTTTAAGAATAGCCAGCTGCTGTTTATTGTAGCTTTCGGTTATTGATTTTGTGATTAATTGCCGAGAGCAGTAAAGCAATGGACAAAATAAAGTTTGCTGACATTTGTTTGTAAACATAAGTTCAAAATGTGCTGTTTTTAAGGATCTTGTAGATTTGTTAATGAGCTCTTTGTGATGCCGAGGTTGGCTTTATTGTTGCTTTTAACAGGGCCACAAGAATAGTTATATTGCTTGAGTGAGTTAAGATTTAGTTGTCAGATCTAGAGTTCGTTTTGATTAGTAATCTATTGTCTTGTGATTCCATATATCAGGCAGCAGAGCAAGGCCGTCCGCCCGAGCGCACAAGTATGTTTTATGCCAAGGGAGCCCTGCAGTACCTTGTCCCAATTCTTTTGGTTACTCTAGCAAAACAGGTGTGCTCTTTATGTTTATGCTATATGGGTCTACCTATACACGTATATCTATTACATTTTTATTATACATGCAATGGAAAACATCTCATAGTTTCACAGGTTATAAATTAAATGAACACACTGTGTTAAAACTTGTTGAGCAATGGAAATGAAAGCTTGTGCATTTTGTTATTTTTAGCATGAGACATTGAAAAATATATTAAGACACAAATATGCAATGTGCGAATACTATTCAGAATGTTCGTCTAAAATGTACAGTGTTTGAAATAAAATGGCCATGATTATGTATATAATAATCATACCTTTTCATTGGCTCACCCTTTTTTCTCAAATGCTTTGACCAAGCAAGTGGGCACTTAGCTGACTGCATGTTAATAAGAAAAACTTAATGTGGCCAAGAGATTTCAGCTACTGTATGAGCCTGTTTCACTGCAGTTGGGATGCAAGTAAAGGTGTAAGGTGGATTGCAGAAACAGCAACTAATTTTTTCCCCAAAGATTCAGTATATTGATGTGCTTCTGGATGAATTCAGGATTTTGCTTCATAAAAATTTGATATGAGATCAAATGTGTCTTCTTTCTTAATAATTGTGTGATGCAGTATGTCACCTCAAGGATATTAGAATGTAGTTCTAGCCGTGGAATTTCTTAGGAGAAAATAGACCTGTAAAGTTTATTATGATGTCTCAATTTAGGAAGAGCATGATGATGATGATGAGTGGAACCCTTGTAAAGCAGCTGGCGTCTGCCTTATGCTTATGGCCACCTGCTGTGAAGATGATGTCGTGCAACATGTTCTGCCATTTGTACGAGACAACATTCATAACGAGGATTGGAGATATCGGGATGCTGCAGTCATGGCTTTTGGTAAATATCCTCATTATGCAAATATCTGGAACATCAGTGTTGTTGATTTCTGTACTGACATTAACCAATGACTGTTCTATCAGTATGTTGTCTATGATGAACTTTATTACCGCCCCAGTCTGACAATTTCATGACTGAATGGTACTGTTCTGAGAGAAAATCTGCACTGTCATAGCATCAGTCGTTTTCAAGGGTGGGCAGATGGGAATCAAGAATTCTTATTTATACCATTTAGATTTCTCACGCAGTGTACAATATTTGTCTCAACAGAGCTTTTGTTAGCATGTTTGAAATGGGAAGATGCCTCTCTGGATCATGATATTTTTTTTAGCTGACTTATATTATAAGTATGTATATTCAATGTATATGTATGTCTGTGTGTTATGAATGGTAATGTCGTATAAAATAGAAGGAGGCATCCAAGTATTGCTTATTTTCTAGCAAATTGTCCCCATCTACATATTGTGTGTGACATAATGGTACTTGGTAAAACTAAGGGAACACAAAAAATTAAACAAGCAGCAAAAAAATTGTGCTCAGTTTGTGATTTGTGATGATTCAAGATCAGAGTGATGTTTTATGGTAATCTGGCAGTTATATTGGATGGAGAAGAATGCAGAATTATATATATCTATCATTAAATTTTATTTCTAAGATATGCTTGTGAGCTGGATGCATTAATATTGTGTAATAAATCTACAATGAAAACTCGTAAAAGGCTTATGACTTGAAAAACAACTGAATGTATCCATCTGAAATTTTGGCCCACATAATTGTTACATAAAGATCTGTGTTTCTACTTACATAGAACAGGAAAAGGGTTATTCATTATGTTTGACGTTATTCGAAAAAGGTGATAATTATTGAATGCTAAATTCACTGAGGTGTTTGATGGACTTGTACATTGGATAGAATGACGCATTATTTTATTGCATCCAAGACAACAAGCATGTTTTCCATGAGTAACATTCAATTTAATCAGCCAAATTACCAACATCGATGTGTGCACGCTTACCATAACCTTGAGTCGCACGGCTTTCTACAAGGATTATATAAAACTCAGCAGTTCAAGTCAAATTTCATATTGTATCATTTTGTGTGCTAACATCACTTAGCTAGCTTTCAGCCTTATTGTTTGTGTTCAGGTTCCATTTTAGAAGGCCCAGATCCAGAGAAGATGAAACCAATTGTTGAACAAGCAATGCCAATGCTCATAGAACTTTTGAAAGATCCCAGTGTTGTTGTTCGAGACACAGCAGCCTGGACAGTGGGACGAGTGTGTGAGATTCTACCTGAGTCAGTCCTTCATGAAACTTGTCTGAGGCCCTTGCTCAATGCTCTGGTGGAAGGTCTGGTTGCTGAGCCACGAGTGGCCAGCAATGTATGCTGGGTAGGTATATGTATAATGCAATTATTTTGCATATGCTAACAGGGAGATACATATGGAAATAAACTGATCATAAAAGAAATCTTGTCTAGAAACGGAAATGAAACAAGCTGACAGACTTGTGTTTTTACTTTTATTTTAAAACTTTGCTTTGTATTTGAGAACTATTTTTAATATTTTTTATTTTTAATATCAGTTAAATCCATTATATCATGACTAATAGTGAGGACCTAATGTCATCAGTTATGATTCTCTGGTCACCACTTTTTACATTCACATGTGGTATTGTTATATGTTTAAGGTGCCGGTTTAGGGTCTCTTTATTTTGTTTTATTTATCACATTGCCACAGAGATTTTCATTAATAATTTGGGACTATGTCTTTTTTTTTTGTTGTTATTCTGTTTGACACATATGAGCCTTTGCCACTAGGTGGACACCTAAAATGTTGCACTAGTGGTTTGTTATAAAGTTTTAAATATATATTTTTTACATGACATTTTGTATTCATATATATCTACTCCTACAAAAAAATGTGTTTGCAGACCTAGAGGTCGCATGCTGAGCCATGTAGTTGGCTTTATGCAACAGCAATCTGAAATCTCACGGACATAACTATGATGACATTTTTTTAGAAATTGAACAAACAAAAATTACTTTCATGTTTCCTAAGTGGTTTTGTTTTAAAACATACACATGAAGAGCATATAAAATGCAGGTGGTCAGGAAAAAAGATATTTAAATGTCTGTAGGTCTGCATTTGTGTCGTCATAGTTACGTCCGAAAGAAATGGAAAACTTTCCATTTTCATAATTTAATTTCTGTCTTGAAAATTTGGATAAACTAAGATTCAGAGAGGTGGATTAGACTCCCAGTTCATAGTTTCAATGAAACAATGGCCTTTTATTCATAATTACTTTGAATTTTGACAAAACATCGGACATCTTTCGAACATAACTATGATAACAAATATGGGCGGCAGCTTTAAATCAATTTAGAAAGCATTGAAAAGGGCATGAACAGTCATTGAAATATAGACATTCATAATTTAACAATAATACTGCCAAAGAACATGTTCTCTGTGGGAATAGAAAAGCTGGCAAAATAATAAATGGGCATCTTGGATGTGTACTGGTTTGCTGTCCCTTCCCAAAAAATAGAAGCCTTCTAAAGGCTCATGAATATCATACGCGATGAGGTTTTCAGGTAGAAAACATCAACAATATGTAAGTCATGTTCTAAGTCATCATATAAATTTATGGAGTCTTTGTTTTTATTCCTTAGTCCAATTCTGTTATTGTTTTTTTTTGCTCCAGTTTTCATCAGAAGGAAAAGGAGCTTTATTTCGGCATATCACCTTTAATAGCTTTTTCTGTGCTTTCATTTATATACTCGTTGTTGCATGGCTTTGTTTTTGGAAAAGGAAAATCCTCTACACTGACTTGAACACAAGGGGCTCTGGTTATTGCATGTGTGTCTGAAATTGAGAAATGAATTGTATTTTATAACTTATAAGATTTCAGCACCAAAGGATGCAATTTTAACAGAGCAAAAAAGTAGTTCAATTGAAAAGGTAACCAGCATTGCTAGGCCTGAAAAGTATCAAAATGAAAATTTGGGCAGCAGAGCTGTGCCTAGAAGAACAAAAGAAAAGATTAAAATGGAAAATTTTGGGTGCATGGCTGGGCCTGGAATCAGAACAGATGAAAGGATCAAACTGAAAATTTGGGCACTCTTGGACCACACTAAGATCTAGATCTAGATTAAATCTAGTGACTAAAAAGGGTTAAATTTAAACTTCTGCTACTGAACAGTGTCAATTAAATCTACACTGTATATAAAAATTGCAACTGGTAGTAGTTGAGGGTTAAATCCCAGTCAAAAGCTAGTTCTTTCGAACATAAAAATGACGACGATCTCAGTCTCGTCATTTTGTTAATTTCAACGATACACACTCTTATTAGTGTGGTTATAAGATCTACAAATAGCCATGACACATGACAAAACAGTTGCGATGTTACTACTAACCGAGGTTCATTCAAAATGTACAAAATATGCAGAACTGCACTATCGAACGCAACTTCCGCGGGAAATCTGTCGAACATAACATTTTCACAATATGATGACTGCAATAGAAAACTTATCAAAATTCGTCAAATCCATAATTTTGCACAGTCTTGCTCTGCACAACAATAAACATGGTTTTCAACCAATCAATAACAACAATAGTGATTATTCCACAGCAAATAAATCCTTATTTTCTGATTGGTTCTTCCGAACATAACAAATGATGACATCATAGGCTATGTCACGAAAAGGGCGCGAACTTCTAAATTTAGAACGGTCACAGCCTCGAAATCGGTATGGGGGGAAAGTAAAAGTGACAATCTCGATGCGTCATGCTTCACATATTAGAAAAAATATTAATTTTATAACTAGATATGTTTGTAACATTTCTTCTGGCATCTTTGCTGCTATGGGTCTGATCCCACAGCTGAATCACCATATTAAGCACATCATACTCAAGTTTCAAATCTCAGGTATCATTTTTATTGCCATAGGTAGCAATTTTGTAAGGTAGATGAAAAAACCCCCACCTATTGGCAAAGGCTCATATATCTAACTGAGGATTCGATCACTGTGTTGTCCATGATGAACTTTTCTACCGCCCCAGTCTGATAATTTCATGACTGAATGGTACTGTTCTGAGAGAAATGTTTAAATGTCATCATTAGATGTTTATTAGATATCAGATGATGAAATCTTTCACCATATAATTTTTTTTTTTTTTTCAGGCCTTTTCTAGCCTTGCTGAAGCTGCTTATGAGAATGCAGAACAACCAGAAGATGGTTCAGAGCCTGAAACCTATTGTCTTTCCAGTTGCTTTGAGCAAATAGTAGAAAGACTCCTGCAAACAGCAGACAGGTAAATTAGAATCAAGTATATCTATAGCCTCATGGATCAGAGTGTTACATGTTTTTAGTTGCAAGATCAGTCACTGAAAGCAGTAGATTTGCTTGATTCACAATATGACAGGGTTTTTATTGGTTTTGTCCTTTGATTTCAGACATGATGGAAACCAACATAATTTACGTAATGCAGCATATGAAGCTCTGATGGAATTGGTGAAGAACAGTCCCAAGGTGTGTATCTTTTGTTCATATCGTTTTTTTTTCTGCCATGCTAGATTTGTATGGGCCCAGGCAAAGGAGCAGTTAAACTTCTAAAATTTTTAAAATTGAACTAAGTGTTGTGTGTGAGGATAGAATCATTTCTGAGCATTTTGCTTTTTATTTCATCCATTTCTGACAACTAGAACGTAGGATATGGCAGTTTTTGTAACCATGGGGTCAAAAATGCAAAACAGAAATTCAGCTTTAGTGTTGAGAAAAGAAAAAAAGTGTGTTATTAATCCCGTCTTATGTAAATTAAGCAGAAAAGACCCATAGGGGTCTACATGATGATGCAAGCCATCTGGAAGCCCGCTATCTTCTGTCCATGGCACTGGTGACTAAATATTCGTAAGCTTAACAGATTGTCAGCATCGGACCAGACTTATGAGTGTGAATGGTCCCCAGGATGGATCTAGATTTATTATCTCAAGTGATAATTTTACATCGTGGTCAGCAACACGTGCACTATAGGCGAAAAACATAAAATGAGGGATGGGGTGGGGCATTGCAGTTACTCAAAGATTCAGGTTCAGATGGGAAAATAAGAACGATAGTGGGTCAAGTGATAATTTGGTTGCGAATGACGGGCGTGTGTGAATGTGGGTGGGACAGGTGAGGTATAACACATAACATTAAATGTCCCGAATGCATCATGTACTCTTGGCTTACAGGCACAGGCCTTGGCAATGGTGGCAGGCATGAATACTGGTCATAGCAATACCATTAACCACAACAAGAGTTTTTGTTGACGGACCTATGCAAACAAAAATGAGCGTAGATTGCGGAAATATCGTGAGTCGGGTATTGTTACAAAAGCTTCAAAAAAATATGTTTAGAGACTCAGTTTTGAAGTTTTTACAGTCTCAGTACATGCTAAACATGTTTAGAAAATTGATTATGGTGAAAACCCAAAATCAATAGGTAGGTCCAGAATCGACTTTGAGAGCCTGTGACTTTAGTGGGATTTTCGCTTGGGCCCACACAATTTTATTCATTCCTGATGATTGCTTTACTCATAGTAGTTTTGGATGTCAAATTAAATGTTTTACATTTTATTATAATTAAGCGCTGTCACTTTAGAATATGTTCACCAGGCATTTTAATTTGTGAGATAATGATATTCCACCCTCGCTTACTTTAAGAATTTTTGGTCATATATCTTCAGGACTGTTATGTGATTGTGCAAAAGACAACCATGATTATTTTGGAAAAACTGGAACGAGTCCTGTCAATGGAGGTGAGTTGCCAAGAAATTATTTTTCAGGGAGAAAGTAAAGAGTGGGATAATTGGACTGCAATATTCTAATGTTACTTTGCATTCAGTAAATATATTTATATTTGGCCAGAATATTGTGAAATTTGTGTCAAAATCATTGACTTAGTAGCTAAGATGTGCATATGGTGATTGTTGTATATTCACACGACACATTTCTTGAAGCACAGTGTCAATAGTAGGTCAGATAATGTCTCAGTTTTGTGTTCATATATGTAATCTCATTATCCAATTTTTGTTTCCCCTTACTGGTGTAAATACTGGTGCCATAATTTTGTATTGCAAATGCTGAACAACTCACATCATGAAGTTATCAATCCGAAACCAGCCCATACATGCACATTGTCTATGATGATACAATGCCGCCCCAGTCTGAGTCTCTCATGACTGATTGGTAGATGCTGAGACATGTAATCCTAGGTTTTCTCGAAATTTACAACAGCAGTTTTTAATGATAAATTAAACATGAATACATTGTTAGGAATGGGCACAGGTTTAATCCATCCACTTAAAAAAAAAAAAGGCTTGTCAGTTTCTGATGCTGGCTGACCTCTTGTGTTTGTTTTGTGCAGGGTTCAATCCAGTCAACAAATGATCGAGTTCAGTACAATGACCTGCAGTCTCTTTTGTGTGCCACACTACAGGTGAGTTCATTTCATTTGAAATGTTCCTCATACAGATTTGTGTGTACGGTCATATATCATGACAGTTTTCTCTGCTATTGTTTGATGTATCTCTTTGAGGTAGTCTACAACGTCCTGCTGAAAATTCATAAATTTTCCCAGTTGTCTTTTATTTCCCTTTTGTTTTCTCAATTTTTTTTCCCCATAATCTCCGGTTTCTGATAATTTTTTTTTGATATTATTGCCTGTCAGGCATTTTATTTCCATACATTCTCATATTTATATATGTTTTTCTAGAATCCTGCCATTTATTTTCATAAAATTTCCATCATGATTTTGTAATTTTCAGAGTGTTCTGCGCAAAGTCACTCAAGAGGATGCTCCCAAAATTTCGGATCAGATCATGACGGCCTTACTGAGAATGTTCCAGTCCACCAGTGGCAAGGCTGGGGGAGTGCAAGAGGATGCTCTCTTGGCAATGTCCACACTCATTGAAGGTGAGTCTAGCAGATGGTGCCTGTTTTTTTCTTTTTCACTCCTAACTGAAGTAATTGCATTCTTAAATACAAAAAATGAGTTTTTGTAGCTTGTCTATTGAATTTTCAACATTACTGTCATTGCCACTGAGAGTATCAAAGATAATTCAGCTGTGATGGTAGAACTTGCTTGATTATTCAGGGATGTTAGACATCTGCCTTCAGTTGGAAATCACCAACTTTTTTTTTTTACATCTGGCTATCAGCCAACCTTTTCTTAACCCAGCAGCCAAATATTATTTCATTATTTTTAGCGTGATACAAATTTTCAGGGACGGGCTTGAAAATGTAAGTGCCATGTGATTTTGCATACAGTGTCAGCAAGAGTCGATCTGTTATTTCATTCCATCTTATTTTACTCCCATGTGTCTTCTCTTTCCAGTGCTGGGTGAGAAGTTTCAGATGTATGTGGAAGCTTTTAAGCCATACCTGCTGCTGGGTCTGAAGAACTATGCAGAATATCAGGTGAAGCAGATTTCCTTGAATGATTGTATTGAGTAGTACATTGCCTCTGGCAGTTTTACGTCCAATGTTCATTGTAAATCCCATATTCAATAATTTCAACCAAATAATTTTTTTTTAAACTAGCACTAATGTTCAAAAAAAAAAAAATTTCTTGTTTCATCTTGTTTAACATATTACGGATTTCAGCTGTCAGTGTTGCAGTTTGGATGAAAATATCTTTGAGAGCTGGAAAAAATTGCCAAGATTTTTATTATATGTCAACATTTTTCCAACTGTAAAAACAGTAAGTGAAAAAAGAAAGAGTCTTAAGATGGCATGGAAGTTATATTTCACTGTCTGCCAGCTACTTCCCACTATCAATGGTGATCTGTAAATGCTCTTCTAATAAACTGAACTGGAGTCCATTCTGAGTTTGTAGTTGAAAGAAAACGACATCAGAAAAAAAATTATGAAAATATAGGCCTAAACTGAAAAGCTTTTTGTTTATTTTGTTTTGGTTTGTTTTTTAGAGATAATTTTGTGTGTATTTTTTTTGTATGTTTTACTGGGATAAATTAGCTTTTGTGGGTTATTTGTTTGTCATTTGGATTGGGAAAAGTAGATTATTGAAAATAGTTTTGATAGTTAAGCAGTGTCAAATTCATTTCAATCTCATTGGTGTCACAATTTCTTTGCTGAAGATGGTTTGCTCATGCATGTGTCTCATTGTTTGATAGGTATGCTTAGCAGCTGTGGGCATTGTTGGTGATTTGTGTCGTGCTCTAGTTTCAAACATTCTTCCCCACTGTGATGAACTCATGATGATGTTGTTGGAAAATCTCGGGGTAAGTATCTCATTAACCACTTTTTACTAAATCTAAATGTCCAAGTCATTCCATGAATTGGCAACCCCAAAAAATTCAGTTTGCAAAGAGCTACTTATTACATTTCATTTTTTTGCTTGTCAACAGATTTCCAGGAATAACTTTGCAAAGGATACCTTTTTTATTGTAGCACATTTTTGTTCTTGAAGAGGTCATTTAGTATTTAAATTAAAAAAGTTTGACCTTTTTTTGCTGCGGTACATGTCACATTCACTTTTCAGATGCCTCCATAATGTGATTTTGCATAGGAATTTTTCATGTCACGGATTGAGAATATTATTTGTCTATTTCCCTTTCAGAATGAGAGTGTTCATCGCTCAGTGAAGCCCCAGATATTGTCAGTATTTGGAGATATTGCCCTAGCTATTGGTGCCAACTTCAAGCTTTATCTGGATGTGGTGATGAGCACTCTACAGCAAGCATCCCAGGCTCAAGTTGATAAAGTGAGGAAATAGAAAGGCTAATCTGTTAATTACTACAGTGCACTTTAGATATGGAGCATAATGACAGTGATAACACAGACATAGCTTTGAAGATGGTTCTCATTTTATTTGTGTAGAGAACTTAGTAAGGTTGATTTCAGTTTTAGAATCACAGCTGAATCTTTTTCTCATTTTTTTTTTTTTTAAAAATCCGCAGACTGATTATGACACAACCGACTATCTCAATGAATTGAGAGAAGGATGTCTAGAGGCATATACGGGTATCATCCAGGGGCTGAAAGGAGACGGTGACACTCCTAATCGTAAGTGGTGTATAAGTGACTGTGTTTTCATCTCCATGGAAGAAAATGTTGAACGCTTTGAAAGGATAAAAGAATCGTAAGATTTTTACTTTCTGTAACTTATTCTCTCCTTTGATCTCTCCCAGTCTCTTATTGCCCTATTTTTCTACAAGATATTCTGACCAACAGATATTCCTATCATGTTTCTTTCAGTCCTAACAAAAATTTGAATATTTGGCATCTTAATGATAATTGAATTTGTAGTTATTATAGCAACTCCTTAAGTTTCTTCATTGTGTGCGGAAATTGTTGAGTTTTCCACCTTGAAATAAGAAATCACATAGACATGGTCTCACTTTTAGCTTCTTGTGTAATAACTCGAACAAAAATGATTCATATTGTATGTCAAAATGTCAGAAATTTAATTCACTATAAGATTACTATCCATATTGGAAACACACAACATAACTTTATACAGCTTCATAGAAAACAATTTTCATAAACCAAAATCTGTGAGACCCATTGTCAAAGAGACACACAAGCTCGACTTGCACATCCAACAAACAATGATAGGAATAAACCAGAAGTAAATCCATTGAGAAGTAGGAAGTTATGGCCTATTCTGGATAATAAGCATTGTGAAAAATGTCTTGATTTTTCCTCCTTGGCAAACATCAATTGAAAGTAAAGAGCAAATATGAATGGTGAAGTCGTATATTCAGTTTGTCATGATGTTTATCGTAATGAAGCGGTGAATAACACTGAGCACTTGACCCTCTTTGTTTGGCTCATTGTGTGACTGAGCACTCAAAATTGTTGTAGGACATTGACTGATTTGTAGGCCTGAAACTTTCTTTCCTTATCTCAGCTGATGTGGTGCTCATTCAGCCTCATGTGAGTCACATTGTGTCTTTCATTGAGCACATTGCTGGGGATGAAGATAAGAGTGATAGCAATGTAGCTGCCTGCTGTGGTCTGATAGGGTAAGTGCTTTTGTATTCCCAGTATATGCCTTTCCCCCCCTTTTTTTTTTAGTCAGCTGAAACTTGAAAATGTTTTGTTTTGTTTTTAATAGAAGTGTTTGTTTATGAAGCAGACATAAGTGCAGTGTCAGTGTCCTTGCTCACTTTACCTTACTCTCAGATCTTTTTTTTTTCTTTTTTTAACTCGATTAGTTTGTAGTGCATTTAGGAAGTGAAAGCTGAACGGAAATAAAGATTTTTTTTTTTTGGTTTGGTGTTCCGACTGTTCAGTGTGGGTCATACCAGTTTTATTCATAAAGACAGCATTTTTTTACACTGGATGTGAACTTTCTGCTTCAGCTGATAGTTGTACTGTTTGCTATATCTCCTTGCTTTGTAATGAACTTTCACAAAATTCATTTCAGTTTTGGTTTTATATGGGTACATGATGACAATGTGGGATTTGACTTTGCTGAAACAAACTTCTCACTCGCCGTACTGAACCCATATATCATTACTTTCTTTATGAAGATAGGCTTCTGTATTGAAGGCTTCTACATTGTCAGTTATTTGTTGAAAAAATTTGAATAAATTAAAAGGGATATTTATTTCAATGATTTTGCATTGAATTTGCTTGTCCATTGTTTTGCTGACTGAATGCTTTTATAGTGTTCAAAGTATCAAATAATGTTTGTTTTCCATTACAGTCTGGAATATCAAAGTTCACGTTATTTCCTCTTTTCCTTTTAAACATTGAAATATAAAAGTCTGGCTATATAAATCAGAGATGGATTCTTTTAGTCTGAGATAATCCTCTGTTAATGAGGATTGAAAGGCCCAACAGAAACCTTGGTCCTTTAGTCTTCATTGCGTTTGGTCAATATTTTTATGTTTTTAAGTTTGCAATATTATTTATTCAGACATTGTTATTTGAATTCTGCGACAAAAACAAATAATATGGCCACGGTCTGTAAGAAGAGGAAGAAAAAGACTAGTACAAAACTTTTAAGTTGCAAGGTGAAAATTTGCAAAATTCTTTTAACATGGCACTGGTAGGTTTGGTTTTCATGTCTTAAAATTAAGAAGATTCGTTGCCCAATCTGAATTAATTTTCTTTTTCATGAAAATATTTTGACATCCCTGTGGAAATAAAACTGGAATGTTTTGTGATGGATTTTCATAAAGTTTTAGAGTACACTTTTCTATGGGTACATGATGACAGTGTGGGATTTGACTATACTGAAACAAACTTCTCACTCGCCGTACTGAACCCGTAGCATTATTTTCTTTATATGAAGATAAGTTTGAGTATTGTTAGTCACTCACTGGAAAAATCTGAAGAGAATGAGGGAGTTATTTATTTTATTAATCTTGCACTTAATTGTAATAATGCATTTGATGCCGTCATCTTTGTTACTTTTAATGCTAAAGGCATCAAGTAATTTTCTTTCTCAGCTATAGTCTGGACCAGTCAGTTTATCACATGGACTTCTGTTTTTCCTTGTTTTTCTTTGTTGTTTATATATTTATTTGTTTATTTATTTGTGATTATTTTTTGTTTATAAAAGAAATGTTTAGCTATATAAATCAAATCTGAAGGAATACTTCATGCTTCATTGTTCTAGCAGGTTAATATTTTTTTTGTATTTGCTGTGTCATTTGTTGAGATGTTATTAGGATGAAAAGTTTTAGAAAATTTTCCTCTCATGTCTCCGCAATGGATTTTCACAAAATTTTCGCCTTAGAAAAGATATTCTGGGTGTAAAACTCAGGGCTGTCAGAGTTCGCGGATCCGCTCAGCCGCGAAGACGAGACCAGGTGGTCCTCAAC
The DNA here is from genome assembly GCA_039654565.1 of Peronia peronii. Lineage (NCBI taxonomy): Eukaryota > Metazoa > Mollusca > Gastropoda > Systellommatophora > Onchidiidae > Peronia > Peronia peronii. The sequence continues at coordinate 189,205 of JBCEWB010000010.1, read as the reverse complement.
CGCCCGCATCTGGGTCACTCTCACCTCACTCACTCTTTTCTTCTCAGAAGAGAAATGCCCCCACAGTGAAACACACTTCTCGAGTCGCTCTCTGAAGGATCTTTTTAACAAAACGAAGCCGCAGGCCATCCTGAGCTTTTTATGCCAGGTTGGTCAGTATGACAAACTTTAACTTCGTTTCATCACAGATACATTGTTAAGCATGTGACGATCCCCACGGGACGCTGCAAACTTGCTTACATCTATCTTTTTAGCTTTGCTACACAATATTTGACTACCCAAAATTTATATGCACGTTTTGATATCCCTTTATAACTCATAAACCCATTGTCTGTTCAGGGCTACATTTTATATGTTTCCATTGTGTTAGGCACAATATAGCCGTTTTCGTGCTGATGTGCCGTTAAACCACAACACAAACAAACAATAACAAACAGCAGATCCGCGAAAATCCGGGGTTTGTGGCGATCCGCGGTTCCAGCGTCGTGGTTGTTGACAGCAGTTGTCAAAGTCACAAGTAAACTGGTAAACTAAGAGTGAGTTTCTCTGCTAACAAACAGAACCGTAACCAGAGACTATGCGCACTGCAGAATTTTGTGCATATATTGCCCGATTGGATTGATGTTGGCTGAGGCGGAAAACGACTATGAAATCACAGGGCCACATGATGTTAGATTAGATTACCCCTTTAGTACATGTTACATTACGTTCTATAATACGTCTTTCAACCTCCTAGTGGAGGTTATCTCGATTTAGTACATGTATTTAAGAGAAATGCAAACCTGATCTGGCACCTAGGCCCAAAAACTTCCCTTCCAGTGGCCAACTAAGTTGAGGAGTTGGCTCAATTTTGCACTGACAGCCCTGAAAATTAGGTATGGAACAAGGTCACAAACTTGTCATTAACATGGATTATCAGGATAGCATTGATTTTGATTTTTACTTAGTTTCAGTGAAAAATTTTAGGGAAATCAGAACAATTCTGTTTTAAGGTTTCAAACTGATATTGTGAAGCTGCATTTTGATTTCAGAATATTTTGTATAAGTTTCACATACATTTTGACAGAGACTTGTGTTCAGCCTTTGGGAGCTCCATGCTTCCCATGGTTGATAGGGAAATCATAAGTAACCTCCTGACCCAGGGCCGTCGCAGCAAACTACAGAAAGCCAAAACCTTAGCCACCTGGGCTACCAAGGAAATTCGGCGCCTGAAAAATGCAGCGTCATCATGGTAGGTTGAATGATAGTTTGCTAGGAATCCCTTTGCCATATATGTCTGGTTGGCGTTTGTTCTTTCCCGGCATCCGATTTCTGAAATCTTTTTTCCTATAGGTTGAACTGCCAGTGATGACACATAACCCCTTTGGTGAAACTTTGTGAGCCTAAGATTAGTCTTTCTGAGGCAGTGAATTATTTTTTGCTTGTTAGGGAAAGATTGATACTTTCAAGAGCAAAGTTGCACACTTGTCAAGTGATGTTACACTACTCAGAAATTGTGGGATCCAAATACACTAGAGGCTTTTTACCTCATTTCAAAAATTAGATTTAAGTCGCCCTATAATTTTCCCACATGATTTTTCTCATTTGTATAACTGCATAGTTAGGCTTTCAGTTTTTCAAATCTTTGTTGTCTTCTTGAAAACATGTAGTAGTTGCACTCACCCCCTCTCTCCCCCAAATGTCAGAAATAGCATGTTTACTATTTCAGTGGTGAAAAAGATCATTTCTCACCATGCTTTTGTCTAACTAGAAAAGGTATCTTCCATCTGGGATCAAATTTAAAAAAATAGGAAATGTAAATTCTTTGAATCTTAGTTGAGCCGAGTATATGACCTATTGCCAAGCAAGGACTGTTGAAATCTGTCATGACAATTTCCACTGGATCGTGTTCACATTCAACAGACTGTATCTTCGAAGCTACAATAGATTTGTAATTGCTCAATAATTTGTCAAACATGGCCTCACTGTATGGAGTTTCTTTTTTTTTTTTTTCAGTATATTTCTTGTTAAATAAAGAAAAAATAATAGTGTAGAATCTGTTTTCCGCTTTCTCAGTCTGATATCACTTTCATACTATAATTTGACAGGAAATCAAGATTCGAAAAACAAAGTCGTTAACCTTAGCGTGTCAGCGCTTTTCCCACTGCTTTAGGTTGTGTACATAGTGGACCCGGACCTGGCCGTGCCAAACACGGCCGTGTCTCACCCGTCCGGGAGAAACTATTGTGGACAGGCCAATCCCTTTTTGTGATCACTGCCATGGTTCCAGGCGTGCATAGTACACCCGGCCCGACCCGTGTGTTCAGGGCCATGTTTTCTCCGGTTGTGCAAACCGAATAATTCCCGGCAGTCCGGGTCAAGGGACTGAACTCCTTTCAATATTTCAGCACATGTGTTTTTGTTTTTCCAACATGGACGACGAAAAACTCATCGCTTCTGTGAGGAGCAGACCATTTATTTACACCAAGAGTGATAAAAATCATTCAAACAGGGACCGGCTCTCCGCTGCCTTGGAAAACATAGCAAGAGAAGTGGGAAGAGATGGTGAATTCTCTCTCTCTCCTTCTCTCTCTCCCTCTCTTCTTTTCTCTCTCCCTCTCTCCTTCTCTCTCTCTCCCTCTCTCCTTCTCTCTCTCTCCCTCTCTCATTCTTTCTCTCTCTCCCCTTCTCTCCTCTCTCTCCTTCTCCCTCTCCCTCTCTCCTTCTCTCTCCCTCTCTCCTCTCTCATTCTCTCTCTCCCTCTCTTCTTCTCTCTCTCCTTCTCTCTCGCTCCCTCTCTCTTTCTCTCTCTCCCGCTCCCTCTCTCATTCTCTCTCTCCCCCTCGTCCTCTCTCATTCTCTCTCTCTCTTCCCATCGCCCTCTCTCATTCCCTCTCCCTCACGCTCTCTCATTCCCTCTCCCTCCCTCTCCCTCTCTCATTCCCTCGCCCTCTCTCCCTCGCCCTCTCTCCCTCGCCTTCCCTCCCTCTCTCTCTCTCATTCTCTCTCTTTCCCCTTCTCTCTCTCCCCTTCCCCTTCTCTCTCTCCCCTTCCCCTTCTCTCTCTCCCCTTCTCTCACTCTCCCCTTCTCTCTCTCTCCCCTTCCCCTTTTCTCTCTCTTCTCTCTCTCTCCTTTTCTCTCTTCTTCTCTCTCTTCTTCTCTCTCTCTCTTTCTCTTTCTCTCTCTCTTCTTCTCTCTCTCTTTCTCTCTCTTCTTCTCTCTCTTGCCTTCACTCTCTCTTTCATTCTCTCTCATTCTCTCTCTCTTTCTCTCTATCTTCTCTCTCTTTCTCTTCTCTTCTTATGTTCATTGAAGATTTAAAAATATGAAGTTACGTACTTCTATTGGAGATGTCTTACTGTGAGTGAGAACATGAATTTTTGAAGTGAAATGAATCACACGTCTGTGAACAAGTCATTCTGCGAGGGAAGACTTCCTGCTGGAGACGAGAAGTATGACATCAGGGTATTGCGCACTGCCATTGCCTCATCTGGTGTCCGACTGCTGTCATTAGGAAGATCTTCCCACTGGTGGACATGGCTGTCATTCTGAATTGGTTCTCTTGTGCGTTGTCGTTCCTTGTCTTTGATGTAGTTGTGTAAAACACAGACGGC
>JBCEWB010000010.1:124068-135371 GCA_039654565.1 Peronia peronii | reverse complement strand
AAAGGGGAGGGGGGAGGGGGGCGCAGGGGGGGGGGGGGGGTTCAACTCGCGGATCCTGCCATCTGGAGCATGGGAAGGGAATGAAGATTGAAACTCGCATTTTTCAGTGGTTCAACAGTCCCCTGGCTTCTTGGGTAGAGAAGTCCGCGTCTGGCCTTCTCGGATAAGAGCGAATATATTTGGAGGTCTCGTGTGTGCGTTACATTCGTTAAAAGCCCCTTGGAACATCGGATGAAAAATAGCGGAGTTGCCGCTGTCCTTGCAAAATTTTCAAATTCCAAATTTCTACCCCAAAAATTCTTCTCAACCAAAACAGGGCAACCACTTAAAGCCGAGATAATCTTATTTCTTAAGGAAAAAAAAAGTGCACGATCGCGATAGGCCTATGGCCAAACTAGCACAGGCATTTTGAAAGGGACAGAAAACTTAAATCGTACCAGTGCAGGAAAGAGGGGTCGCCGTAACGTCTAGCTTTTCGGATAAGGGCAAATAATATTTCGGGGGTTACGCACGTGAAAGAACCCTCGGCGGTTAAAAATTGGATGAAGAGTAGGCAGAGAACGCTATCTGGGCAACATTTCCACATTCAAATTTTCTGTCCACATAAATTCTTCTTATCAAAAAAAAAAACAAAACACAACAAAACAAAACAGGACAGCACTTGAAGTCGTGAATAATCCTTTCTTGGGAATACATATATAACACATACATGGGCCACATACATAACAATAATAAATAAATAAATAAATAAATAAATAAATAAATAAATAAATAAATAAATAAATACGGTACATGTATTTATGTGCCACTTGTTCTGTGATCGCCCAGGTTACACGCTGGTAGATCTACTACACTCAGCCTAGTAATGACACTATAAGAGATGCAGGAAACGTGGAAAACTGCAGTTTGCACCCAAAAATTGTTGGGGAAAAAGTAGAATGTCATGCCGTAAATAAAAAGGCCTCTTGTATTTTCATTAATGTACCGGTATTTCTGGAACTGCAAAATGTGTGTTAAGTTGTCTGTTGTCATACGTTTAGCGGGTGTGTTTTTATTCTCTCCGATATTGGGTATGATAAGCACAGAGCTTATAACATGTAGATCTAGTTCACATTATGCAAGTATTCAGAACTGCCGGTGCCCGCTTGAGTAAGCTTATTTTAGAACCGGTAGGTTCTCCCTCTGGCCTCGATTATTACATCATTACTATTATTATTATTAATAGACTACTGAGTTGCCGAGTTTATATCATTATTTATATTTTATTATTTTACAAAAAAAGTCTTAAAATTAAGACGACTGCCCACCGGCAACTAATCAAATACTTCAAAAAAGTTGAAAAACAATGTAAAGAACTTGGTATTGAGTAAATGAAATAGCCTATACTGATCTCGCTGGCCAATATATTTTATTATTATTGTCATAGATACTGTAATTATCGAGTTTTATTGCTATTATTATAAATACCGAATTGCTGAGTTTTATTATTACATATAATATTACAATACTTTGATATCTCGGCCCTCTTATTGGATGAATCGGCATTTTAATATAGGCCTACATGCATAGGTATATTAAATACAAACACATACCGAAACAGAGAGAGAGAGAGAGAGAGAGAGAGAGAGAGAGAGAGAGAGGCGATAAAACGAAAAAAAAAAAAAAGAAAGAGAGGAGAGAGCATGGATAGATATGTTTCGGTATGGTGTTGTTTCTGGCGTTTTCATTTGTTTGCTTTTTTTTTTTGCTGTTGTTCTTGGTTTGTTTTTGTCTTTATACCGACTTGCCCAGTTCTATGACGGACAAAAGCACGGATGGTAGGATATATGGATGGACAGATTTTCCCGCCACGTAGGCTATTCCTGTAAGAAAGCACTACCTGAACTTCGGTAAATTATTTATTGATAGTTAATGCTTTGCTTTATTTTCTTTCCTTATAAATCAAATTATTGAAGAAATGAATCAGTCAATGACAGGTGCTCTTAAAATAATAGTAGTGATAAATTAACAGCATATATTAGATTTAAATTATAGACACACATTATAAACACTTTTCAGTTAACGCGTCACCCGTTGGGCCATCGCAGTGCAGGGCGATTACGGTCGTCACACGGCAAGGGTGGGGGGGGGGGGGGAGAGGGCAGAAACCATAACACATAACGTATTAGTACCATTTCAAAACTAATCAAAACGAGCAAGATGTGAAATATATTGTGCACTAATTTCAGTGTGAGCCTTACAAATTTTAGCAATTTTAGGAAATCGTCGGACAGAAGAGACAATATTTTTTTTTACAGCATGATAGTCTATACATGTATTTTTTAAATTTTTTTTTACAATTTTCAATTTTAGTGGAATCCGCTTGTCTCCGTATTTCTTGATTTTCTCGCAATCGTCATTTTAAAATTAAATTCAACGTCATGTGTTAAAGTTTCTGCCTCCCTCCCCCAATCTTTCCCCCCTTGCCATGTCACGGCCGTAATCGCCCTGCGCTGCGATGGCCCAACCAGTGACGCGCTAGGCTGAGAGGAGAGAGCGGTGATTAAGGCAGTGTTCCAGTTAGGCTACACAAAAACGCGGTGTGTTATTATCAGTGGGGCAACAGTACGAGTAGGCAACCACCACTAGCTCGTTTGTGCTGAGACTCAAGGGCGAATCAAGTGTTGCAAACATCATGACACAGAGATCGTATTCTGAGGGTGAGTTTCACATAAAATTAAATGAACCAAATGAAATGGCTTCAAGATTCCTAGATCTAGATCTGTATTCGGACACAGTTAGCCACCATCAGGCTTAATACATTACATTACTGTAAATAACTACAAACCCTCGGTGGAGGAGGATCGCTAAGAGAACGTTGTTGTTGTTGTTTTATAGTATTATTGTTATATCTGTGTAGATCCAGGTCAAACCTTTCAATCGTGAGAAAGTAGCATTATTATCTCGGCTTGGAGGGAAGCATTTTTGTGGAGAGAAATTCGGAAATTTCGCCTGGACAGCTTTGAATCTACGTCTTCCGAATTTTAACTGCCAAGAGGTCTTTCACTACATGTATGTCACGTGCACCAGGACCTTTCGTTTGTTTTTCTTAAGGGAAGGGGCGGTCCAGAGAGTGATTTTCTAAAGTACTCAATTTAGGCTTTTTTAAGCATGATATTTAAATTCAGCATGTCCAAATTAGAGGAGGGAAAGTGTCAAAAAATAATTTGATGGTTGATTGCCATAAACTCTGCCATATCGGATTTCTGGCCCCAAAAATTGCTAATTTTCAAAAGCCTAAGACTTCGGTATTTTTCAATGAAATCGTTTCAAATTTTGCACACATGTAGCATTTCCTAACCTCAATAGCACTGATTATCGGTTTTTCGAAATTTGCCATAGTTTTTCTTCTACAAATTTTTGAAATTTGTACATGATAAGATGGTACTTTTTCTCATTTTTCTGGCACTTCGATAACATTTTCTCAAAAAGTAAACAAAATATTGCAAATCCGATACTCGTTATTATTTTACACATATACAGATTCATGCCAAATTTCAAGTAAATCTGTTGGTAAATAAAAAAAGCCTTAGGGAAAAGTGTGCTCAAAAAGAAGGTTTCGAGATAATCGCGTCCAAAGTTTTGACAAATTTTTTCAACCAGTTCCTTGTTACAGAATGTGTTCCTTTCACCTCAAAACATGCCAGCTTGATAAATTGGACCTCAGTCTTCAGCCTCCTTCTCTTGCCTGCCTTTTCTCCTGAGAAATACTCTCAAACTTAGTGTAAAGACCTCATAGCTTCAGTTGAAATTGACCATCAAAAGTGAATTTGAGTGATATTTTAGACACCCCTACTTGTAGGAAAAGCTCAGTTTACACATGAAATAGGCTAGTTTTGACCATATAAATGGTAAAATCTTGAAATAAAATGGTTTAGTTTGAAGAAAAAAAAAAATCGGAAATTTGATATTTTCAGCCAAAATCTCAATTTCAGGATCCGCCCCTCCCCTTAAGCCTGACTCTTAATGTCACTGTTAGAGCTTGAAATTCCAAAGGATGGGGAGAAGGGATTGCACTATCAGAGGCCACACTGATATACACTTTCATGGGATGACCTGTTTTCCACATTTTATGCTGATATTCAAACTTTTCCACTCAGCAATTCTTTTTTTCTTTTTCTTCTTCTTTGACCTTAATTCCATTTGGAGTCATCTAAGCATCCTTTGATGAGCTGTGCACCAATCTCTTCCATCTGCCACTGTTATGGACGAGGGCCGGGGTCTCCATAAATGTTCTTGTAGACCAATTGGCTCACAAATGTTGTTGGTTTTCTCTTGCCATCATCTTTTTCGCTTCCCAATTATTGTTCCAAGTAATCAGTTTTACGCTAACTGCAAATATGTCATCAATAGTATTGCCCAGATATTCTTTAGGGCATATTCGGACTGTGATTGATTTAAAAAGAGTGCAGAGGCTGCAGAAACTGCATGTTATAAACAGTTTCCCATGCATCTTGCTATTTTTGTTTTCTTACTCATTAAACCATCCTTTCATTGTCAGGGATGAAGCATTTTAAGCCTGGCCCTATTGATCTGAGCTCAAGATGTGTCGAGCTGGGAGAGAACTCGGGCTTTTTTCTCGCCATCTGTTCATTGATTTTGATACACATCAGTGTATTCATGAGGATCAGCTTGCCTGTCTTGCTTATCGTGCCAACAGATCAGGAGAGTGTGATTGGGGAATGAAGGGAAGGGGCTGATGTTGAGCGGATTTTTGTAGATAGAAAAATATTGAGAAGAGGATGGGAGTGTTTTCCTCCAGAGTGAATCACTCATCATTGATTTCTATTTATTTATTTGCGCTTCCGTTCCTCTTACTTTGGGGATGCATTCGGGTGCCAGGATTGAATAAGAGAACTACATGTGCAAGGGTCAATAGGACAAGTTATTGGCCAATATTTGTTAAGCTGTGCACTTCCTTTTTTTCCCCCATTTGTTATTGTTATTTTTTTAATGGTCTCTTTTTTTTTGCTGACTTCCACAGCTCATTGATCAATTAATCAGATTGATTGAAGAGAAAATCGTTATGGAGAGGGGTAGAGGGGATGGGGGAAGGGGGGGGGGGGGACCATTATGGGTACTGGATTTACCTCATGGCAATTTATTCGTTTGTTGTTGTTGTTGTTTTTTTTTGTCTGTGCCCTTGTAATTGTAAGGTATGGTTCTGAGTTTCTGTTCATTCAGTTTGTTTTTTGGCATGAGGCAAGTTCATGCATTTCTGTTGGTTTTGTACCTTTGCCCCTCCATTCATCTGTCTGTATGTCCATCTGTCTGCCTGTCCATCTGTTTGTATTGACCTTAATGTGTAATCTGTCTGCAGACAATGATGCTCCCCCCCCCCCCAAACCACCACCATCTTCATTACACCACACACTCTGTACAACAGTACAATACAGTTTCTTCTCCTCCCAATTCCGCTGACACGGAATGCACTCCATTTCATAAGCGTTATTGTAAAACATTTACTCGTGGATTTGGTTTTTTCTTCCCTCCATCAGCTGTCTTGCTTGTTAACAGTGTATACTCAACTTCTAGCCATAATCTTGTTCACATCACTCAGACCCATTAGTATTTTTCTTGTGTGGTCTTTTTTGTCTCCAGATTGCTGTGTGATTATGGCATTTTTAAAGTCACTTCTAGTTCATAATGGGTTGTTACGTTTGTCTCATTGCAGGCTCGACGACGGCTGTGGCACCAGTTGCCAAGAAACCCAGAAGTCGTGGCCTCTTTAACTGCTTCCTGTGCTGTTTACGTAACAGCAACAACAGTAACAACAACAACAACAACCCTCCTGTATGTCCACCCTCAGTCCCGGAGGAGAATGGCAACCCCAGGGTGAGTTATTGGCACATTACTATAGGTCTGACAACGGATGTACATTTTTAGTTGCAGGATAAGTGACACAATACCACATTTCAGACCTAAAGCGCTGATATAAATCATTCAGATTTTCCCTCATTGCAGATTTTTAGTTGCGGAAGAATGACACATTACCACATTTCAGGCCTTAAGCACTGACATAAATCACTCAAATCTTCCCTCATTGCAGATTTTTAGTTGCATTTGATAATATTCCACACTATCACACACCACGTCATATACAGCAATGGTAGTCTCTTAGGTTCACATTGCAGAGTTTTTGCTGCATATGATAGACTTCAAAATGTCACTTTTGTATCTCTTCAGTCACATTCTAATTTTCACATCCAAATTGATAGTTCTTAAGCTTTATCTGATAAGTATCAGCTGTCAAGCAAACTCTTTATAGCTCAAATTGAGTAATGCCAGATATCTTCCCCCCTCCCCCCCCCATCATTCTGGATCTGTTGCAATTAATTTCTCTTTCTTTGAAATGGTTAGCTTCATTGTCAAGTTTAGAAATGTAATGATTGTATATGAATACACAAGAATTATGAAAAGAACATACATTTTCTTTGCAATATGATGGTAAGTTGAAGTGATACATTCACATTTAAGTTCCAGGAGATGATGGTGGTCAGTCAGCCTATTGTGACATGAGTATTTGAAAATAAATTTAATTGCTTATTGTCTTCAAAGGCTGCATATGCATTTTTTGACAACAGTGGATTGCACATTTCTAGTCACAAGTCAGTGATCATAGTCTCTTAGCAAAGCCCACCAGCGAAACACAGCCAACCAAGGCAATCACTGTTTTGCTGGGATGGATGCAGGCAGTGCTGCTTCTGGCTGCTGTCACTGCCTACTACTGGATATCTCAGCAATTTCAAGCATACCAAAATCAGTATGACAGCTCTGAGACCACAATTATCATGGTCCCAAAGGGCTGTTGAAAAAGAAAATGTGTCTGCCCTTGCTGACACAAAGTATTCTTGGATTCTGGAAAGTTGGAAAGAAAACCAAAAGGCATTCCCCATAAAATTCTGAATTATTTTGTTTTATTGTGCATGGATGTTAATGTGCAGACAACAAATATCATCCCCATTAATCTGTGCTAAAATATCTCAATTTTCATCAACAGAACTCAGAAAAGTACCTCCTGCCTACAGTGCGGCACCAAGACATGAACAAGAAATGTGTAGTTATAGACTTGGACGAGACCCTTGTACATAGTTCTTTTAAGGTAAAAGTTACAGCGTTATCCTTTTGTTTGTATTTTGACATGGAACATCATTCTTTTTTTTTTTTTTTTTTGTCAAAGCCTATGCATAGGTCTTCATAGAAAAACAAAGCAGTCCTAATCATGATTGATAGCACTGGGCAGTAATATTTACAACTTTAATGCAAAAGGGAAATAATACATCTGACATTTTAGCCCACATGAATGCAATCATGAAAAAAAAAAAAGAAGGAAAAAGAAAAGAAAAATCAAAGAGGAGAAATAAAAGAAAGAAAAGCTAGCTTGTGGCCGTTTGGGATGGGAGTGGAGGTTACAATGGGAAATATGTCATGTCAGACTAATGTATTTAGATATGCATCAGATAATTAAAATAATGTTTGGTAGCATGAGGTTACGGGTGGTGTTATAGTAAGAACTAGAATAGTTTGACGTAATGTAAACTAGTGCTAGGAACAGCAGTTGGGGAGGATGTCGACAGCACAACAGATAATTAGAAAAGATGAGGAGACAAGAAGAGAAACAGTAAAACATGTATTAATCATGAAGTTCGGGATATTCAGATTAGCTAGAAACAGTGAAACACATATTTTTATTTGTTGGGTTCTCGTTACTTTTTGTTTGTTTGTTTGCTTGCTTTGATTATGTCAGATAGCGATTCCATAGATACATGAAGCAAGATGAAAGTTATACATCAGTGGCAATTGATAAATGTTAGATGAGAGTGGGCAGAGTAAGATGAGATGAAACTTAAAGCTATTTGGTATTGTAAGAGAAATGGAGAAATCCTGCTTACCATGATGTTTGAAGGTGTAATGCATTCAGTCTTGGTTTCTGTGCCATATTTGTTCACCTTATTTTTTTAAACATTTTTTAAAAAATTTATGTTCTGCATCCTCCCTTGAAAAGTCTGTTCTTTAAACAAGATCTATGTTATTACCTTGGAACTGTCTTTGTTTACTTTCAGCCAATAAATAATGCTGATTTTATTGTCCCTGTGGAAATTGATGGCACCGTCCACCAGGTGAGACCTCTGACAACTTGCTTTGTCTTATATATTATGACAGCACACATTTCTACATTGAATGAATAATTCAGAACTTGCAGTGGAATATTATAATTGATATTTTGATTGATTCAACCTTTGCAAGCCATGAACTGTGACAGTACTGTCAGTACTTAATGTCAGCTTGCTGTTCACAGCCCAATACAAGCTGTATTGTAAACTCTTAACTAATATTTCAGAAGCAGCCAGACTAGTCTCCACAGTCAGAATCATTACACTAATTGTGTGGATTATTTCTGTTTGCTCTAAAACAGTATGTTTTTTTTTTTTGGTCATTTTACTCTTCAGTTTAAATTGTTGACTTCAAAGGGTGTGAGCTTGGAAAGTGACAGGAGCAGGGCAGAAAGTGATGTAGTTCATTGAAAATGTTACCTTGATAGCTGCACTTTACTTTCAGAGTAATGCAGTTAAATGTGTAACATGGCAGTGTTCACGGGAATTAGTTTTAAAAAAAGTAGGCACCTGTTCTGACAGACGGTTTGGCATGTCTTTGCAGGTGTATGTATTAAAACGGCCACATGTTGATGAATTCTTACAACGTATGGGGGACCTGTTTGAGTGTGTGCTCTTCACTGCAAGTTTGGCCAAGGTAAGTTAGAAGGAAACCTTGTGTTCCCTGCCTGCTGTCTCATATACATCTTTGACTTACCTGTCCTCAAAGGATTATGCGGGACACAGCAGTGCTAGAATATACTACATAATATAGCACATTGTGAAGTGTGATACAAAACAACACTTAAACATACATATTGTACAATAGAAGATAAGATATAGAAGAGAGCACATCTCATTAACATAGCATCACTCCTCTCACTGCTAGTAGGTATAGCCACTCGAATTTTTAATGAATCATTTTCTGCTCTCAGGTCTGATGCCTACGATTGTTAAACAGTGACAACATCAAAAAACAATAATGGAATGAGTGTTTGGCATCAGCAATTACCTAAAGAAAAAAAAAAAGAGAGAGAGAGAGAGAAAGAAAAATGAATGTATTGAGAGTTTGGACATTAGGGAGAGGACACAATAAAAGGAAGGAACCAATCAAAGGATGCAACACTATACTATGGACATATTATACGGACTTCACCCAAATTGTATCAGATTATATAGAGCAACGTCCCTTATTCACAAACTACACAGCAGAGTATAGTTCACTATGGACTTTGTCATTGCTAGATGAACCACTTTCACTGCCAGGACACATAGATGTTTATTTCATTGTGTCCTCTATAATAAAATTAACAAGTTTTTGCCAACTGTTCAAATTCAGATCTCTTGATTACCAGCAGTATTTTTGTTTACTTTGATAAAATTTGTCAGAGCCAAATCTGAATATTTGGATTGATGTCTCAAAATTTTGTAGGATTGGTGAACTTGTAGATCTGATGGAATAATTTTCCTTCCAGCTTGACAAGATCCTAAGTGTGTGTACAATTCAGTTTGTGCTGCCATGTGGCCAGGCCTCTTTTGAGGGAACATTGAGAATTGGTCATTGCTCTGTTGTTTTTTTTCTAATTATATGGATTTTTTTTCCATAACACTAATTACCAAAGACATTATATACTGACATAATATCATGACATCTGTGTATCATGAAGGAAATACTTGTAATGTACAAACCAGGTTGTTTGAAACAAATGTCAGAAGCCTTGCTTAAGTCATTCGCGATGGATCCACCAACATTTGGTGGACTGGTTGCTTACTCACGTGGACGGATCCGCCACCCCTTGGCAGACTGTCTTAGGTTTTTGTTTTCTTTGTCCATAACCCACCGAGAGCTGGCGGAACCGTCGTTGGCAACACTATAGCCATTTGTCTTATTTTGTGCAAAGTTTCACAGAGATCCGGGTTATACTTTTTGAGTTATGGCTGATACGGGAAAGTCACTCTGAGTGACAAGGCAGTGCTTTGAGAAACGAAAACGAAAGCATAGTGCTGTGCCTTGGCTTCTGAAAAAACAAAGGCCCAGATTTGTTGATTGAAAGAAACGAAACTAAACAAGAAGCAGCAAGAAATGTTTTGATTTTTTTTAAACACATTTTTATTTCATACCAGCCATGAGTCTGAAAAATTTTCCGAAAAGTCAAAACATGGGTAATCTTTATTAGATCATAAAAAAAAAAAAGTTTTCAACATACAGTATTTCTGTTTGTTTTATTGCATTGTGCTTTGTTTGAAGTTTATTGTGTCAAAAGAACAAGGGAATTGAACAATTCTGGGCTGCTTGGCGACTTTTTAAAAACACTCTGAAAACACCAATCTCCAGTGTATGTAAAATTTCCGAAGGTCCAGTCTCCAGTGAGTTAAGGAGGGGAGGCGGGTCCTGGGAGTCATTTTGGAAACCACTGGGGAGAGATGATTTGAACCATTACCATTGAATTCGGCTTGGTCAAATTAGAGGAAAACAATCGAAAAAAATTCGAAGTCACTCATCGTTGCCATGGCAATGACTGATATCTTGGATTATGCTACCCGATATTGCGTAACTTTACCTTTCTTAGGCTCTGAACATTTCCAACCGATGTGCTTGTAATTTTGTGTACACATTTTATCATTCCATATCTTAATTTTGTCAGAACAAGTTTTTGATAAAGTGCTTGGTTTTTTTTCTACAATTTTTTAAATTTGGTATGTGAAAAGGTCCCAGATTTTTCAAAAATTTGACCCCAAAATCTCAAATTTCTCAAACTTAAAATGATATCAAAAATCCCTTCTGACAAAATTTAGATATTGTTTTGTTCTGCATTCATGCCAAATTTCATGGCAATTGGTCCATATATGAAAAAGTAGATCACATATTTGTGCTAAAAAAACGCATTTTGAGAAAAAAGCATTTAAAGTTTATTCGCTAAAAAAACAGCCATAAAGAGCTTTTGATCGGACTTTCAACCTCAAAATATGTTTGATTTACCTACTAGATCTCTTTCCATGATTTCTATGTCTTCTTTTGCCTCCTCCTGTGCCCCTACTCCCATTTTTGCTCCGTTTTCGCTTCCCTACCCCTTCTAGCAAAAGGGCTTTGGTGGAGTCATTTTAGGGTCCAGAGAGGGCTATATATGGCCGCCATGTCTTCCTCGGTCAAAACCAAGAGTGTTTTTACCC
>JBCEWB010000010.1:98522-111241 GCA_039654565.1 Peronia peronii | reverse complement strand
TAGTCCCATTTTTAAGAAGAAAAAAAAAAAATCACCTCCAGGATGCACCCCCCCCCCCCCCATATCATATGCACAATACATGTGCCTTACATTACAACTTAAGTTCACTGCACATTTTTGCCCTTCGCTGATTGCATTGTAATTTTCTTTTCTTTTTGTTTGTTTGTTGATGTTGGTCATTTGTAATGCATTATAATATGAAAATGTACTGATATTTGTTCAATCGCAAGTTTGACGTTTCAAAAGATAAGCATATCTTTATTCACAGGCAGAGATAGTCAAATTAAGACTCAATTAGATGAATTTCATGGGCGATACCAAAATATGAACTGTTTAGTTATTTCTAAGAGGATTTGACACTAGGCCACATTAAATCATTAGGGACTGTCCATCATAGACATATATTGTGGTTTATGTCTTCCTTTATTTTTTGCTTCCTATCATGTCACAACTACTTTCTTTAGCTAGCACTAAGAGTTGCATGGTTGTGGGTTTGTTGGTACATTTGCCTGCTCGACAGTGAGTCTGATTAATGTATACTAGTGTGTAGATGTTGGTGCCAAATAAAAATGGATTTTTCTACATATATATTTGACTTTTTCTTCTCATGTTCAAGATCACATTATTATTACACAGTGTACATCCTGCATACCCAGACTTTGAACACATACATGTATTAAAACAGAGGTTCCAGCAAATCCTTGTTCTGAATCATAAAACTTTACAGTACAGAAAGCATTTTAAACCACCAGGACATAAGTTTAACTAAAATGAAGCTGATCAAATTTTCCTGAAGAATTCATGAAATGTTTGTGATTGACACTGAATACTGGCACACATTATAGTTCTAGATATTAACTTCTCTGTATTACATTGGTAATATGTATAAAAAGTTGAGAAAAACCTTCCATTTAATCTAAACCTAAAAGCTCCCATGAATACATGTATCTGATGGGTAAAGTACAGATAAATATAACTCTTGCACAATGCAAAGATATATGATCTCTTTTCTAAAGTCTGAATGAAAACTCAGTGTAGTGTTTTAAATGCATGTGCAACAGTGACACATCGGCACATAAATAAATTCCCAAATTTTACAGTGCAATAAACAACATACACGGAGAATCTCCTTTTGCATACTTGACTTTTATTCCAATTCATTTCTATGACACAGACAAGAAAGTTCTAGATGGTACCACACAGACAAGTTGAATTACAAAAAAAAAAAAAAAAAAATGACCCTCCCTTGCCCCAAAACAAACAAACGCAACAAAAACAAGCTTGCTTGCACCCTTTGTTGTACTTGATCATGAATAAGACCACATGCATCCTCTTTCTCACTAGCTCCCAGCAAAAAGCTGAAGCACATGGATGAAAACAGAACTCTTGTATACAGGTACTGACATCATACAGACATTTTGTATTTTATGGTGTATAAATAATGGAATTTCATGTCATACGACCAATTTCAGCTTGTGTCTCATGTTTGAGGGGAGAGGTATAAAAAAAAAAAAAAAAGACAAAATCCTCGGAATAAATCCAGGGAAATGGGGGGGGGGGGGGAGGAACAAGAGGTTTGATTTGATTCAAGCAAATAATGTGAGAAAATATTTTAATTTTTAACATATCCTCAACACTTTGGTACTTGCAATAAGTGATTTTTCATTGACTTACAATTTTCTCAATTTACATGTGAACTGGTCTGTACCATATACACAGCTTTTACCATTAAAGAGATGAAAGAGTTGACCTGCTTTTGACTTAGCTGAGCAGAATGATCAACGTGCCACATATGACAATTGCGACCTCATCCATAGATAAGCAAAGGGGAGAAATAGCATTTGTTCGTACCACATTTATACACTAAACCACCTCCAGTCAGTGCCATATTTCCGTGTACAGTTTGTGTAAGTAGCAAATACTTCAGCTACACTCCTCTAATCAGTACAATTCTATGAATATTTATCAATATTATTATCACCTCTCATACACACTACTTTAACCTCCTCTTCAATGAAGACAGATTATCTCAGCTTGGTTGAAACAGTCCAAGCATGTCATGCAAAAAGGGGAAATATGGAGTCAGGCAGGGACTTTTCTGACTGATGCCACTATAATGAATCAAATATTACTGTAGATCATAGCCTATTCACACACAACTGTTAAGTTTCTATTGGTTTTAGTAATTACAACATCACTTTGTTAAAGTATGACCTCAGCCCACTGTCATAGGCTTCTCTCTCTCTCTTTTTTTTTTTCATCTGTGTCAGGTTTGAGATAGCCTAAAATTTAAAATGTTTTAAAAGAATACTTACCTGTGTGGATGAATCATAGCATTCAAATTAAACACAAGAAATACAACAGCTGGTCACATGCTGTCACAAAATGCCCAAGTGAACTCATTATTGTAAAGTAAAAGGATATCCATATGAACCAGAGGAATGAAGAAATAACAATTATTCAAAAAAATTATAATAATACTAGCTATTATAATTATATGATAAAAATAAAAATAATTTCTATTCTTTATCATCTGTTGCAAATTTGATCACATAGCCTATAAGTGCAAATGCTAATCTCTATTATTATGAAATGTTGCAGATCTCAACAAAACCAACCATAGTGAAACTGTTAGCTGTTCTAGCCATTAGCATAAATCAGACAACAGCTCTAATCATTTATTTGACACCAGTTTTCAATCAGCCACTTCACTATATATGTATATATGTATCTTTAGGCTGACATCATTACAGCACCACACTGGTATCTTATACATCACAGTTCTGTTACCAAATTTCATGACTACTGAGGCAAGTACATCAATTTGAACAACCCATGCATATATAATTATAGTCTGGGTATCTCTTATCAAAAATGTTGCGAACAGGAGGAATCTCGGATTTCCAACTTTGAAACAGTTGCCTGTACATAAACAGATATGCAAGAAATATAATCTAATATAATCACTATGTCACAGACAGATCAAAGACAAGACCTTCTGGATCCTATTTTATATATCCTACACACTATCTGAAAATAATCTTGTGCATGGAAAAAAAGTTCTATGTTAACAGCAAGATAGGAAAGCTAAGCTTTACTGCTCTTGTGGACAGTCGGTGATATCTACAGTTTCACTATCACTTCTGATTTTGACTTGATATACCACCCACATCAGTACTTGAACATTTTGGATTTCACATAAATGATGGGGCATCCTTAATCAGAAGAAGATCTATCATGACTAAGGAAAGCAAAGAAAATGGGCAACTTCTTGTCCTTTTAGATATATATATATATAACTCTAGCTTGGGGAAAGAAACCAGGACAGCAGTGAAAGCAATTATGTGATGTTCCTTACATAGTCAGATTGAGCAAAATGAAGTGAATGGGATGCTACTCTGCTAGGGAGTCCAAGAACTGAGCCTGGCATACACGTCAGTAATGTTCGCCACAACAGCACCATTATTATCATCATCACCCCAGCTGTATCTGCCCATTGGGTTTAGAGTATTACATCCAAGGATGAAAGCAGGATTAAAATGATTTGTAAATGAAGACTAATTTTTTTTTTTTTGGATTGAAATTGGTTATCTTTTAAAGCCATTTAATAACTAGAAACTTGTTCACTGGCAGTAATTGAATCTGGCCAAGTCATTCTCAAGCTACCCTATTGGTCCATAGTACACTTTAAGCTTCTCAGAATATCCTTTGCTGAGATGATTTTAGATGTCACTTGAATCAACATAATACCTTCCATACCAGGTCATCTTCAAGAAGATTGCCCAAATCTTTTAGAATAGTAAATCCCAGGACCCTGGGTACATGATGAAAGTACAATCTGGGACAAACAGAAACTTAAAAAAATGGAAAGTTAACAAACAAAAACTTCCAAGTATGAAAAGAAAACCATATAACTCCCAGTCATCCCTGTCAACACAGAGCTGTTGGAACTTTACTGATCATGACTCACTGACAGGTTAGGAGGACGAAAAGTAAGGAACATAGGACTAGGACAAACAACTAGTGAATATGTACAGACGAGGAGGAGGAAAAACAGTGACTTTCACTTTCCCTTGGTGCACCATGCATAACAATATGCATACATGTATAAACTGTATAAACATAAACTGTTCAATAAATTCCAACTAAGCAGTTAGACACATGCAAAATGTCACATGTATTTTCAATCACATAATGTCCATATTAATTTACCAAAACTGCCAAAACATGAGAACCACAATTTCCTCTTGAGTATCATGCTTTGGCATACTAACAAGCAATCAGACCACCATCTAGACAAAAACACAGAAATCTATAGGGGCTGGTTGGTGATAAGGTAACATCACCTCAAAAAAATAAACAAACAAAGGAGCAAATAAAAATTTAAAAAGTCAAGTCACAGTTCTCAAACATTAAGGGTGTGGGGACAAGAAAAATGAAAGGAATAGGGGAACAAAAACAAACAAACACAGAGGCAGGAATGAAGAGAGAAAGCTGCCCCACATGGGACAAATGAGGTCAACAGGATAGCCACCATTAAATATGACACAGGCTAGACAACAACAGAGACAGGATGCTGGCTTGACATCATGTTTGCTCTCTCATCCACCTTCATGGTCAGGTCATATCTCTGTTTAGAGTATGGTCTCCATGGGCCAGACAAATCAAGTTCATTTCTATTCAAAGTTGAGGCTCTGAATTGTGATCATCAAACAATAAACTCTTTCAATGACACTGCTCAGACCTGGTCATGCTTTAAATGATGGCGACAGACAGAAAACTCATTATATAAATAAACATGCACTGTTTTCCGATGGATACATATCCATTCACTTCTCGTCCATCTGACTTCAGCAATTCACTGCCCTTTTGTTTAAGCACTGGTCAACATTCTCAGCTGTTTCAAGCCATGTGTTCACCTTGTTTAATTCTTGAGATGTAAAACTTTGTATGTGAGAATTGTTCTTCTTCAAACAAATGAAAGAATAAGACAGGATTCATCTCGTACTGCCTGTAGGCTTAATCTGTCACCACTAAAACATGAATAAATAACCACAGTGCAATGGCAGTAGTTCTGATTTACACTTTCGAGGTTAATCTGATTTACACTTTCAAGGTTAAAGTAAGATAAATGTATTGTGACTGAACAAAAATTCCAGTATCCACAGCCAAAGCTCGGAATTAAACTCTGCAATTTCAGAAAGTTATAAATGCTAGTTATAAATGCTGGCATATAGTCAGTGGAGAAAACTTCTGAGGAAGAGAAATGTTCTCAAATGGTGCTAGTCTTATGTCAATCACAACACATCCAATGTAATTCATTGATTTCTCCTACTGAAACTATCCTAATGAAGGAATTAAAATACTAAGATTTCAATATACTGAATTTATTATTCAGGCAACCAAAGCACTCCTTGAGCGTACAGTAGGATTCAGTACAAAATCTACAACTGGAAGATAAACTATCGATAATACAACTGCTGATTTCTTTTGACTGATATTTATGTAATCTATCCTGGCCTTTCCCAAATGACTTTTTGTATTTAATGATTTTCCATTTCTTGTGATATCGTTTGTCCTGACAACAAAATCTGATGCAGACCACAGGCACTAGCATAAACAGACATTAAAACACATTTGTACAGACAATTTGTAGTTTAATTATACATATATATACGTGTATATGTATCATATATCATAACCATACAAGAAAGAAGGTGATGAATAGCTCAACATCAAGTTTTGTCACAGACTTTGATGAAAAATAAAAAAAAATGACTTCAGAGTCATACATAACACATAAATTTATTTTTGACCAAGGCATTGACATTCACGCATTCAACAAAGTGTACCATGACTGCAAGGAGACGATCATTTTCAAACATGCATGAAGGTATATATTCTTTAAAATAAAACAAAAAAACAAAACAAAACAAAATCAAAGTGCTCTCAATTATTGGACCCCCATCAGAACACAACACAAATTTCTTGTCAGCAGCACACTAGGGCACCATTTGGAGATCAAAGACCAGAAATCTCTTAAGACATATAATCACTGGTTTTATCAATTTTGTAGTGGAAAACAAGGATGAGATGTAGGATTCAATGAGGCAGATGTTAGTAAAATTCTACCAAATAAGAGATAAGACCTCATGGAGTTGTGAGATAACCAATTAACATGTTACTGATATCACTGATTTGATAAATCATAAATCATTAACTGCTTGTGGTACAATACGCATAACACTTTACACTTCTTCAATGCTCTGATTTCTTCCTTCTTTTATGACCCTGCAGTCAAGTTTCTTTTCAGTAATACCATTTTGGGAGCAATGTAATTATCATCATGCAGGCACAAAAATTAATAAATATTGCAACCAACTGACTGCTTTCTTTGCTGCCAGGAACCATCAGTATCACTGAGCAGAAGATTAATTTGACATATACTCAAAATCAAAACTTGTTTTTCATTAACTCTTACAACTATGATATGTCACCAAATGAAAGTTGCACTAGACATTTGCTGAAAGTTTATTTCACCAAAATTGAATTAAATATAAATGCCCACCGAAAAAGAGAGCCTACTTCCCAAGGTGGGAGGGATGCAATGCATGTTTTGGAATAACAAAAGGTGAAAATGTCAAGAAATCTCCGTAAGATATGCCCATGACGTGCTTTGACAAGAAACTTGAAAACTTCCTGGCCACTGCCAGAAGAGAAAGACTGGATTGTATATGGGGTGTTAAGTTCCAGACTCCACACATTCTACAAAACACAAAGAAAAAATTTCTTGAGGGTTGTGGTACATTACAAGTCACTATGCTGTGTACAACTGTGCAGCCTTTCCACTTAGGCCTTCAAACAATCTCTGTGCCACAGGACCGGCATGAGATACAAATAAAATCATAATCCATAACTCTTTCACTGGCAGGATTCCTGCAGCTATTCTTTTTTTATGCTTGTCAGTTGTCAAAAGTCAAAGCCACATCAGTGTCTCTCAAATGCTGTACCAAAGCACTGCAAGGGTTTCTTAATGTGTTTTGAATGCCAGTCAAAACTCTGGTGATTGTACGATGGCATTAACAGCTAATCAGCTCAGCCTAAAAGAGTACAGGTTTGGGTGACCTACGGATTTTCTTCAAGATAAAACACAGTACATTTAGCTGGTCTCGTAACATGGACCATGGAGTCTTTCAGAGTGAAAAATGGCCCGTAAACCTTCCAACATTGGCTGGATGATTACAAATCACTGTGACCAATTGAATGAAATCCGTATAAAATTGAGCCCACAGTTCCTATAGGCGATAATCTTAAAATGGTTTTGCACACATTTCACTTTCAATGAGAAGGATACCTCAACATGTCAAACCTCATGACAATTACATCATATCTGACCAGCAAATGACAAATAATAAACAGAGAATACATTTCTGCACAACCTTTTCTCTGAACTTGGGAATTAAAATTTTGTTCATGCTTTGCAGAATATGCTACACAAATCAAACTTTATATGCCATCCACGGTGTGCATGTTTTATTCAAAACATAAAGTTAACAAGAGAAATGAATAATAATATGATTACTGTCATACCAGCTGAAGCTTAGAAACTCGACAGAAAGAAAAAAAAAATGTCTGCAAGTATTGAAAAAAAAAAAAACTGAAAAAAAATTAATAAAATCATACTGTCACTTGCTGACTACAGTGTCCATGAAACCTCCACTGGGAACTGCCATGTCACAAGGGCAACCATGCCCCCTTCTAGTAGTTTAGCTGTCGTCAAATTACACAGATCAGACATGAATCAAAGGGCAAAAAGCCCTTAAAGGCAAGCCCAAATTCTCTCCACTGGTTTGCAAAGCACTCACAAACTGCACACAATGCCATATACTGTGACTTCTCCATCTGGACCAATATTTGTAAGACATGAAAACAATGTAGCAATTTTTTATCACTCTTTGAGAAAGTATGAAGAATAGTTTTGCTGGGTAATGGGGCAATTTTTTCTTTTTCTTTTCTTTTTTTTTTTTTTCCCTTTTTCTAATGAACAAAGGGGAATAATAAAAAAAAATATGGAAATCAACATGGGTATTGTTACTTGCAGCAGCCCCCTTCTGACTGTTGTCCACCCTGTTCATTATTGAGTCGCACACCCTGTTGTCGCTGCTGTGGTGTTCCCGTGGCTTCACTTTTGGGTAGTTTCTTGGCTGGGGAAGAAAAACATAACAGTTTTCACTTTGGGACCAGAATGTTCATCTGATTTCATGGATAAGCAGGACAAAGATCACCATCAATTTGTTCATGCCACAAGATGAGGACACCATGGCTAAAGGTAATACACCAGTTTATTGATAAACCAGCTCATTCGATACCTTCTAAGAGAATGAAAATGATTGGAATCAGCGTTTTTATAAATCTCCTTTGTTAGCTGCTGTTTCTGCTGATTTTGCCAGCTGCTCTATATATTGTCTCTTTTTTAAAGAAATTTCGATGCAATAAAATGTAAGTGTGCAGCTGATGTGTCTGAAGTTCACGACTGAACGTAATGATAAACAAAATATGAACTGTTAGGCACTGAACAAGTTCTTCCATACTTTCTCCAACTTTTCCATACTTTTCTAGGTCTGGAAAATATTGAACTAGTTTTTCACACTTTTTCCAGACTTCCATACTTTTGTGCGAGTCCTGTGTATACAATCTGAGCTTACATGGCAGAAGGCACAAATGAAATAAATTTGAGCTACCTGTGTGTTTGCTTTGTTTGCAGTGGGATCTGATGGCACGTCAGCACGACGGCTATGGCTGAATATGTTCATCAGTTACAAGAAAAAAAGACAATACCAACATAATTTTTTTTAAAAAGTGTTGTTTGTGATGTGGGATCATAGGACAAAAGCTCATGACCCTCAGTCATAATCTGATATGGGAAATATTGAGAGATAACAAGGAATAAGAAATTCAGAAGTATGTGAGAGCCAATACTGTGCACAGGATGATAACTGGATGGGCTGATGACCATAACATAAATCGACACACTTGTGAAGAAACACAATATCTTTACTGAAAGGAGAAGTATAATGGTCCCCTTCACTCAGTGTTTTTATGCCAAGGAATTGTGGACTGGATATCCAGCCCTTAAGAAAGCAAGCTAATATTACAGATCAGTCAACTTCAAAATTCGTATGTGTCACAGTGAAAATAGCACAAAAATGTCAAACTGTTTTCATGAAAAAGTCGGAAAATTTTATTGGGTCCATCGGCGCAGTCAAGCTACATAATTTTAAGACACATCAACAGCCTATCAGCACCATCTTCACAGACCTCTATTAGTTGAAACAATACCCTTCTTGCATCAGTTGTTTCAACCTTCCCTCAGATCATGGCCATCTCGTTTGTTTTTGTTGCAGATATCAAGTGTTGACTTTCAACTTCTCTCACACAATTGCGTAACTGAACAGTCAGATTTGGGAAACCGAAGCTATGAGATTTATGTTTTAGATCTACATGAGCCACTGAACCTAAACTGTCCTTGCAAAGAACATGTATGGAACTATTAAACTTCCGCTTTCTAGTTCATCATCCAAGACTCACATCGCATTGAAAAAATGATTTTTAAAAAAATCAACCAGTAGACCAGTCAAAACTACAAGTCAGCAATGACCAGAAAGTTAAATTTCCCAAAAAGATTTTGACACCCCTGATAAAAAAACTCACTTTTGATTTTCTCACTTGAAAGACTGATGATTAGATATTTAGATAAAATTACCATGAAAATAAGAACACTGTTTCCTTATATCATAAATTTTTCTGAATTTTACACTGTCAGGGATGTCAAACTATTTCCCAAAAAGTCAAACATCTAAATCTAGATTGCGAACAGTTGCCCTCTCACATTAGTCTTTGTAAGACATGGGCATGTTATGTACTGTTGTCAATAATATCAGCAGTCCCATCATCATTTGACTGTATTTGTCAGATGCGAGGAGCTAAATGCTTGATCTACTGCGACATCAGTATCTTGATCTTCAACCATTGACCAAACATCAATTTGGGCTCTCATCCAGAGCATGCGCAAAATTTTATCATACTTCTGCTTTCATTGTTATCATGTGGAACTTATACCTCATTAGAAGCATTATAAAATCGCAATCAGCTAGTGGAATCACCGAAGTCGGAAGTGTGACATTCTTGCATTATGTATATTTCAAGCAAAGAGCGCAAAAGTTATTTTTTCAATCTTTTCTATGTTTGCTCAACACCCTTTGTGTCTGACAAAGCGAAGCAACCAGGCTAGTCAAAAACAATCTCCAGTCTCTCTAAAGCCAATCATCCTTTCACGCTATCTCCAAATGAGATCTTGACCGTTAGGGCTAACGTCGAAACAGCATTATTCCCTGGCTAAAGTATCACAAATACCTCATTGAAGCATCGACAAACTCAGTGCAGGCCTCAGAGATCAATAAATCAATAAACCTGATCTGATCAGTCAACGACGATGGACTGCATACAGAATCATCTGGTAACTACTTAGTGTAGCCATGGGTCCCAAAGTGAGCCAACGAATGTGTAAACAATTTTTCCTTGGGGTTCGGAGGAAGGTTAGTAGTAACGGAAAGAATATACAGGATGAAACATTAAGTTTGTGCTACTCTAATGAAGGTACCGGAAGTCTCACTCCCATTTTGGTATAAGAGCTGACTGTGGTATTTATCAAATGTGTCCATCGTCATGCAAACAAGTCTCCTCTTGGAAAATGAGGGAAAGGCTCATCATGAAAAGTGTATTTTGCAAGGTCATGACTTGTATAGGCATAGCTATAAATGAAATTTCACATAGTGTCAGTGAATCAGCTATATGCATGTATAAGCTAATAACCTTATAAATATCATAGTGAAGTACTAAAGGTGAGATATATATCAAATGAAAGATTACCTTGTAATCTTGTACCTATTGCTGTATTTAGGACATGAAGTCATTTTTCTTGACAATCTGTACCAACTGGCAAAACAACAAACTGAAACCCATTTGAGAAAAGACAGCAAACTTAAACTGATTTGCCAATAGCTTCTGATGCTCTACAGAAATCATCTATACATTTGAGTCAAGTATGATGTTGTTACTTAGCACCTACCTATTGCAAGGAAAATATCGTTGACATTCATAGCTGTTTTGGCCGATGTTTCCATAAACAACAGACTGTTTTCCTCTGCATAAGCTTGGGCCTCATCATATTCAACCATTCTCTTGCTGGCCAAATCAGCCTTGTTACCAGCTAGTGCTATCACAATGTTGGGACTGGCTTGTCGCTGAAGTTCTTTCACCCAAGTTTTTGCTCTGCCGAATGTGTCCTGCAATGTCAAGGGCCAAATTGTCAGAAACTGTTTGTCTACTAAACATGGAGCAAAGTCACTTTTCATAAGGCTGTCCTTCTGCTTTCTTAATAATTTTCTTTTCTCAACAAGAATTTTCATACTTTAATAGGAGATTAATATTTCACATGCTAAATTGTTTCGGTTCTCAATGATGAAGAAAAGACTCTGTTGATGTTTCCACACCAAATCAAGCCAATGACTGAATCAACCCAGAATGATAATCATTATAAAAAAGAGAATGTGAAGGGAGTATCAGACAATTCTGAGAGGATTTTTATAACTACAGCTTCTTTTGTGTAAAAGAATATCTGTGAATTTTGAAAAGGGGAGGATTTACTGCTTCACTTTGTGCAGGTGAAGACCAGTGATCTGTGAAAGAAGGTGTGTGAGCATAAGGGCATGTGAAGACCAACTGGGAGGAAAGACATATCCACTTTTTACACACAGGAGAAAACTAAAATACTGAACATCTCTTGTTTACCCTTAGTTTTCAATTGTATTCTTGATCTTTGGCACTTAAAATCTTGGATTCTGGATGAGCCATCTCCCTCTCTTCACCAGAATCACATGGCTAATTTCATTGCCTGCCATCTATCCTCTCATCTCTTATGACGCATCCAATGAAGAAGGCAAATGAAATAATCAAGCAAACATGCTTGTAGTGTACTCTTTCCACTTATGTACCTCGTGCAGTTTCGGAGTATCACTAGATACATGTGTACTGAATTATAAGCATCTAGCAGTACAGGTATACAGACTGCAATTACATAACTCGAGTCGAATCCCCCCCCCTCCCTTTTTTTTTCCAACACACAGCAATCTGTTGAAAAATATTAAAAACTGATCACATACTTGTTCACTGTCTCCACTTCATTTGTGCTTGAACTATGAGAAATATAACGCTTCAAACAATGATGTCACAAACTCACTGGATTTGTAATGTCATAGACCACAATGGCTGCCTGAGCGCCTCTGTAGTACATGGGAGCCAAACTGTGATATCTTTCTTGACCTGCTGTATCCCAGATCTCAAATTTGACTGTTGTGTCATCCAAACAGACAGTCTGTGTAAGGAATGCCGCTAAATATGGAGAGGAGGAGAGAGAAAAATAAACGTAGAATCTTTTCTCTGTTTCTTTGTCTTTGAACAAAAAAAAAAAAAATCATGCATACAGCTAGTCATTTCAAAGGACGAAAAAAAAACCAAGAAAACCATTCTTCAGCAGATGATTCTGTCATAGTAATGAAAGAAACTGTTTTATCCTCCTTTCAATCAAACCAGAGATGCTTCAGCAAACAAGTTTTTCAGCAAGTTTGAGAATGAGACAAAAAAAAAGGTGCATATATGGG
>JBCEWB010000010.1:61542-73832 GCA_039654565.1 Peronia peronii | reverse complement strand
CACAAGACAACAGATGGACAAAGAGATGCACAGAATGGCAGCCAAGAATAGGAAAAAAGATCGAAAGGACGGCCAAAGGGAAGATGGAGAGACGACATCGAGAGAACAGCTGGTACAACCTCGGCAAAGAGGGCGAGAGACAGAAGAGATTGGAAAACATTGTCGGAGGGCTACGTCCAGCAGTGGATGAACAATGCCTAGAATGGAATGGAATGGAATTACTAACTTTGAAATGATATTTTAAAATATTAATCCTATTCATTTGACCATCCTGAATCAAAATAAATGTCAACAGATAACTCCAAGCTATAAACACAGTGAAATAAATAGTGAATTTTTAAAAAAAAAAAGCAATAGCTCAGTCTACAATCAAAATAAAACAAGCACTGATTTTCTCTTTTTTAGTCATCATATTTATCCCTATCTACTCTAAGTGCTCTTCTTCCACATTACTATTTCCTATGCTTGGATGGGCATCAATGTCTTGTAACCCAACTATTTTCCAGTTTCTCTGATTTGCCTGTGTACATCAAAATACTCCGACATGAAAATAAGCTATACATGATGAAAGAAAAAGTCATTGCTCCCTTACCTCGCCATAAGTCCTGGGTTGGAGCATATCTCTTTCATATACATTGTGTTGACTGTAAAGGGAAGGACACATCAAGCCATAGGCAAAACACTCATCCCCATAATTTTTTCTATCATCTGTACGTCTGATACGTGGTGCTGGCAGATCCGAGCGTATTGTGGGTACACCGTAGGTACGAAATTCTGGAGAAATAATTAAGGTGTCACATGATAATTTGGAACAAAATAATAGACAAAGACATAAATCTGCAGGCAGTATGGGTAGATGAAACAAAACATCATACAAGAGTTTAAATGTAACATAATACCACAAAAACTTGTGCAGGGCAAGCTCTTCCCCACACAGATTTTGACAATTGAGAGAGCAGTACTCACAAGACAAACTTGCAATGCACAGATATTGCTAGATATTCAGTCAGCAAGTATGTTTTGTGGTGTTTGCACTATCCATGTTGTTTGCAATGTTAATGTGCATTTCATCACATGGATTCTGTATGCTACTCACTGTCTCTTGAAAGACACCGTATAATTCAGGAGCGATTAACAAGTACACTGCATTTGCTGATAATATACTCATAGTTGTTGTGGGATTCTCCCATTGTCTCTGATGGATGAGAAGGCAGACAGGTCATTTGCTGATATAGCTTGTCTTGTGCAAGTCAAGGCCAATTGCTGAGGCACAAATATGCTTGCCTGACCAGCACAGGGGACTTTCTAAGGAGAAGAAGGGCTATGCTGTCTCTTCTTCACTTCTCTTTTACAGCTCAATGTCTCACAGGTGCAGTAGCAACCACATGTAGGACAGATTCAGAGGGTGCAATTATTAAATACTAGATGTATATCCAATAATTTCCAGATATATTCTAGATGCAAATAGGACACAAATGATGCCAGGATATGGTTAATGAAACAAAAATAAAGATATAACTTTTCAATGAATTTATGAATACAAAGCTGGCCAATAAAGAAAAAATAACTTACGTCTTGTGCTTATTCCCCCGGGTCCCACCACAGCATTGTACATGCCATTGGATGTACTGTGGCCTCCAACGCTGTAGTCGATCTGTTTCTCTAAATGGCGCGGTGTCACTTCCGTGGTTTGTGGTGTCTTAGGAATCAAATCTTTCTCACTGATGAGTTTGGGTGGTGGATTTTTCTTCATTTCTACGTGCAGACTGGGATCTGCTCCGTATAACATGGGTGGAGCTGTAATTGGCGAGGAGAGAAAAATATGTAAGACAAATACATTATAGGATCAGCCTGAGTGGAGTAGAATGTAGACAGGCTACCCCTCTACAACACAAAGTGAAAGAACAGTAGATGGGAAGTGAAAAAAGAGACAGGCAGAAGGAAAGATGGACTGACAACATTCAGGCATGGACAGAGAGAACATCTGTGGAGATCTAAGCCCTGGTCCACAACTGCATAGGTTGGAAGAGATCAGCACAAAACTCATCAGAAAGTGTCCTGATGACAGCAGATGGACTTAAGGACTAAACAGAAGAGGTAAAAGAACTCAAGGTGAAAAATCTGACACAGGATGAAGACAACTCAATAAAACTGGATATAATGAAATTCTGAGCAGCTTATATATGCAATGACAATATAGTGCAGGCATTTAATAGTGACCAATATTCAATGGACAAAAAAAATCTCACTATACAGTTGCTAATCTTAATGTTATATTTTAGAGTTATAGTATCACATTTTTAAAAATCTGTTCCAGATCTTAGAGGCTTATGTAGAGAGCACAACAAGCTAGTTTTTTTCTATCTCTATTCATGCATGGCATTAGACGGTAAAGAGAAGGCAAAGTAAGGCATCTTTCTCTGAGGTGAAAGAAGCTGTAAGATTATGTTAAAAATGGAGATAATATTTAAAATTATTTGCCAATTATTTCTGTTTCTCTATTCTTCCCGCACAAATCTGAATGTTGCATTTCTGGCACAAATATGAAATTTTGATTATAACTAGCTTTAGTGTCACCTTGTTAACAACACAAAAGATAGTGTTCGATAGCATTTTTCAAAATACATAAATATCAAAGAAACTAAAGGTGCACTGTCAAGTAAACATAAAAATTCCTCAATCATAGAGTATCTTAACATTGTTTTATTGTGATAAGCTACCTGCATCCATTTAACTCCTTCATGACAAAGTCCCAAGATGCTGCTGTGATAAACAGCATTTGTCATGTCTCTGTCAGTACTCGTACAACAGTGACAAGTACTACTTGTTGTATTTTCTCTTTGTGATTATAATCATAGGAAACTCAGCATAAAAGGAAACAGCGTACAATTAAAGACAAACTGACCTTTAGTCACCACAGGACTAAAGAAGGATCTCAAGGACATGCAGTCATCAAAATTGATGGATTAATGTGAAAGAACAGCTTATCATTCATACTTCTGCATAACAGTATCATCAGCAAAGTAACTTATGGATGATGAGAATTTCTTTGCTTTTACTTACGCCCCAAATCATCCAAGCCTGTGGGCATTTTTTCTTTCCAGTTGAGAAAGTTGCAGAACTCCAGATAATTGATGAGGCCGTCTTTATCTGAGTCACAGTACTCCAAGACTCGCTCCAGAATTTCCAGATCCACAGGAAGACGATATTTGACACAAACATCTCGTAGGTTGCCCAAGCTAATTTTCCCTTTGCCCTCCTGAAACAACAGGTTACACACTTGTAAATGTTATCAGAAAGCCACAAAGACAAACTCAATCAATTATTTGCACAGTTATGAAACCACACAAACTCATAGATCGCTCACTGAACACTGATCAGTGTCAAAATCTAAATCTGTACAGTTTTTCACCCCAAGCCTCTTACACGAATCACCATGCAAAGGTTGATATCAGTATATTATAATTATGTATTTCAGTTCTTAAACATATCTAAATGTAAAAAAGTAATAGATGTCATATACTTGCAGTGAATTAACAGCACGGAGCTAGCTGCCTGGGGTGCACATCCATGGACAGATTTTATATGGCTGCATCATCTTGTTGAATTACTTTTTTTGATTGAACTACCTCACAAATTTATATTCATACTAATTTTTGAAAAATACAATTTCATCAGAACAACTGTTTATTTGCTTTTCATCTGCCAAAATTCTTCACATCAAATTTCAAAATATTACTTTCCACACTTTTTACTCAATGAAATTATTAGGAGTTTTATTTTAACACAGATACATTATATACTGACATTTCAGTGTAAGATTCCACCATATGCCATTATTACATCAAATCATGACTAACAAATAATAAAATCCACCTCAATATACGTTTGGGCTGAGGTTGCAGCAACAACTGCATTTTATTGATTTAAATCATGTTCATGTATAAGTGACTCATAATACAATATCTCACAAGCCTGACTTAATTGTAGTATTTATCTTTTTTTTCTTACATTATTTATTGCTCTTCTGAATGCATAGTATGTTCAAAATGTCACAAAACCATTGTCACCATCAACTTTAAAAGTTTGATTATTTCTTTTGACTATCAAAATATTAGAATCTTTCTTTAAAGTTCCCCTTACCACCTGAAAATAATTTTAAAATAATGTCACTTGAAACAGCCAGCTCCTACAATTTAGAATAGTAAAGCATTACAAGACTTTCATATAGGAAAGAAAAAAGTATGTTTGGAATGATGCAGTTTTGATCTTGCCATTGCATAGATCAGATAGGAGCATTACTGAATTTCAAGTTTTATCTTGCTTCTAACACCTCTGGCAGACTCTTGGTTTTAATAGTGATAGGGACTGAAAACAATCTGTCATGACAAATCCTAAACATAAATCAGGAAAACACCTTTTAGGTGCCGTGTTTAATTCCAAAATTATTCAATGAAATTACCGTATCATAAAATCTGAAGGCCTCTAGCAGGTTATCAAAGTGATGGTAGTTGATTTTCTTGAGCTGCTGTCGCATAGCTGCCACCACCGCCCGCTGGCTCTCCTTGCCACGGAGAATGTTGTCCATCCTGCGATTGTGGATGACATCACCAGCTCCATAGGGGTCTGGCTTGTGCAGGACACCAAAGGTGTGGTCATCGGGCACATTCAGGGTGTCTTTGATACTACACAAAGAAAAAACAAAAGTACATTTACATCATTTCCATTGATGCTGATCAAACAAACACAAATTATTTAAAAGTGCATAAATTATCTGTAGTTACTATCTAAATATTTTCAAAATACACTATACAGAATTATGTTACCATGCAGCAGGCATGTTCAGGATGTTTTTTAGATTAAACATGGAAATACAGTGCCCAAGTTATCAATAAGAAAGTCAAGTCAATGTCAGATGTATTGGCCCATAGAAAGATCAATCTTCTCATGAGTATTGAAGAGATGAAGCTCAACTGTTACAACATTGCTCCAAGTTTTTGCAGTCTTATGAAAATCTTTCCTCAGAAACCAGCATTGAACAAAGACATTGGAATAGTCAGAACATTAGATGGATAAACAACATACAGAAAGGACAGAAAAGACATAAAATCCCAACAAGCAACTGCCAGGAAAGGAGGAGACCAATGCATGGCTCATCAGCTGCAAAGCCTTTCAACTCCCTAGAAAGGTCAGGAATTATAGAGAAACCTGTACAACCAGCATATGTTATCAGAATTATAGACTGACTATCATGAGACGTACGGATCATGGACTTTTCCTAGCTGTGGTTGAGACTTTTCCCTGAAATCATCCAGTCGTTTACTGACAATCTTTGTTGCCCTGTCCCCTTGGGTTTCATGGATCCACTGCAGTGTCTCTCTGGTTCTCTTTCCATCATTACAGTGAGGAGTTGGCAGACCATAACGTTTCTGGAGGGGAAGAAGAGTTATGAAACAACAATGCAAATTAAACCTAGAATAAAAACAGTAAGATGTTTCATAAATGATTTCGATATAATAAACTTCTATGAAAGCTTCATGCCAGGTCAATCTTGGAATAAGCCCTAATCTGTGAAATAAATTATGATGAAAACAGTTTCAAGTGTATCTGTGAGAATGCCTGAATTAGTTGTAATTAATGTTAACCACTTCACTACCAACAACAGTGCGAGGTACGTTCAAGAAGTGATCTCTCATACACGGGAAGACGGACATGGTATATCTACGATCAGCTTCCCACCAACCATTCCTTTTCCCCTTGATCCAATGCTTGACCACTGGCATTTATTTCATATCTATTTGCAAAATCTTTTGACGGATGCTGCACGCTGATGATTGGCAGATGACCTTGCAATGACAGTCCAAATCAAGCATAATAATTCCCTTGTTCATGTAATAAATAAAAATTGCCTGTGAAATAGTGCAGGACAGGTGTTGGCTGGCTCACTCACAATGGGGGAACTGACTGCGGGTGGGGTTAGCCATGGTCAAGACTGACCATATAGCACAGGACTCCAAGATTAGTGTTGCATTGAAGTGATAATTTCAATAACAGAATCATAGGGTAAGTAAACTGAAACGGGGATAAAACTATTGGTTGTCAAAAAGGTACGATGCACTTAATAGCTGTCCTTTCAGAAAACTAGGCTACACTATAGCTGACAATGCTGAGGTAATAATGTAAAGACAAAAAAATGGAGGAAAAGGAGGAAATGCTAAGAGATAATGTCAAATACGTTGTGATACCAAAAGGTAATAAGCTACTGTCTCACCTGTGGGTGGAAACTGGGGTTGGTATAGCTGCGGCAAACACGCTCCAAAGGATAATAATCAGCATGTGATCTGACGTAAAGGTCATGACCTTCACTTGCTTCTTTGAACACTTGTTCATAATTTTTGTTAGGATTAATCAGACCTCCTGCGCCAATATCTAGCCAAAGGAATATATATGTGTAAATAAAAAAAATTATCTTGAGTTTCAGCATTTGTAAGTGCAACACATGACCAAGAAAGGAAATTTGTGAAGAGAAAGCAACAGCCAAGAACAAATGGAAAGAAAGACTAAGATCATCTACACTCTGTTAGAAGTGTGAGGGCAGAGCAATGGTAACTAGATGCAGTAAAACAATGCAGAAATGAAAAAAAAGCATTTTAACTCTTAACGAACCATTTAGTACAATTAATAACCCTTTCCTTTTCTTACATTACTTAAGGGAAAAAAACAGTTAAATTGAACAAGTGATCTAAAAACTAGTCATAGCTCAGAAAAGAAGTTGAAGAATGAAACTAAATTTGATACCAAGAGTATGTTGTTAGGTATTGGTAGTGTTGCATAGCTGACAAACAAATGCCTGCAGCAGGTTTGTTAAAAGACGGAATGTACTGCAAAAATCAATGATCAGAAATATATCTAACGTCAGTGCAAAAACATGATCAAATGGCTGAAGGATAAAATATATCATATGAACAGATAAAAATTAGAAACCAATCAAGGCAAATTTCAACTGATCCATGAAACTTAATTATTTCTGGCCTCGTTGCACTGCTGAGAATACCCTGAAAACAAGTGACACTGACATGTGTACAATAAAATGTTTATAGTGTACCTAGTTGTGTCGGTATGCCAAATGTGAACTTGAGAGGTTCAAGGCCTTTTGGTAGACCAGGTGCTTGGTTGTGTGACTTGCCCAGGGGAGCTCGGATGTGACTTTGGTAACAGCTCTCTTGCCTGAAAAGAGCAATCGCCAAAAGGAAAAAGATTTTTATTTTTTATAAATTCAGCAAGAGTGATGAGTAGAGACCAAACACCACTTTTCAGATGACAGAATATGCATACATACGGCAAAGCATACTCCTTGCATGTACATATGCACTTAAACAAATGTATACTATAAGGATGCATAACTTCAAACAGCACTTGAAATTCAGTATTCATGAAAAGAGGAGAAAAAAATTTCAACATATTATACATTTCTATGATGTACACATGAAGATAATTATATTTCATTGCAGTTAAAACTAATACAGTACAGATTTATTCAGTAACAAACACAGTTATTTTCAGATCTTGTTTTGTTATGTCAGTCCCCTTCCAGTATGGTGGACCTTTCATTTTCATCTATGAAAACCTCTGAACTGAAGGCATAAGATAAAATAAGTCAGAATAAAAGAAGGCGCATACATTTTCCAACATTATCTATATTATTGATATTCCGCCCCAAAAATGAATGGTTTGCTTGCTAGTTTGGAGAGAAATATCATTATCTTTTTATGGCAGTTGCTCAGATGCCTCACTTTTCACCAAAAAAAAAAAACACAGAAAAAAGGAAAAAAATTCCATTCCATCTGGTTTAGTATAAACCAGCCTACTTACTGACCTGTCAAGAATCTTCTGCTCAAAAAGAGTCTTCGCATCTGGATTTACAACCTCTTTAGCATTCGATGATGGCTGAGTATCAATACCATGGGTCATTTCCACTGCCCACTGGCGATGTGGATCATAGGCTTTGCCATAGAAGATTCGCATCTGTCCCGCATCTGGGCGGACTGTTGCTCGAAATTTTCTGATGACATCTGGTGATGGAGGCTGCAGAATTGTAAACAAATACTGACCTTCAGTGGAATGCAAAACTCTAATTTTGTGAGGATAAATGCTTAAATGATCAAAGATCTAAACGAAGAAAACAGTGAAAAGAGATTTCACTGATTATG
The DNA here is from genome assembly GCA_039654565.1 of Peronia peronii. Classification (NCBI taxonomy): domain Eukaryota; kingdom Metazoa; phylum Mollusca; class Gastropoda; order Systellommatophora; family Onchidiidae; genus Peronia; species Peronia peronii. The sequence continues at coordinate 65,622 of JBCEWB010000010.1, read as the reverse complement.
TGAATTTGAAGGATTTACTTCTCACAGTAATTGATATATTCAACAAATTGTTACAATTTTCACACAGAAATTAGGTTCAGTGTTAAACAATAGGTTCAAATTAATATTTAAAGCATCATTTGTATTCATGCCTTGATATTGTCACATGATTCAGTTTAGACTACCACTGAGATATTAATACTTTTTTCAATGTATGAAAATAATGCAACCTTAGCTAGATCTCTACATAAATTTTACTTTCTTGTAATATAATGTGTGAGACTGTAAATTTTATTTCTGGCTTTATTCCAATTTTACTTATTTTTATGTGCTGCGTATGCATCTGTCTACCATCATACATTTTTATGGGCGTGCACAAGGAAATGTACATAGCACAGACTTTTTAACCCCAGTCCTTGGCATGACAGTCCTGGGCATACAACGGGTGAAACCCTCTTGCTCGTTCACATCATATATTTATACAAACTAGCATTTCCCAGCTACACCTGTCACATCACAGGGATATTTCTTATTTTTTTTTAACAAAAATTAAGGTCTGCTGGACTCAGTTTCACCAAAATGTCACATGACAGGTATAGTTGCATCGAAGAACAAGATCTTTCAATAGTCAACAATTCTTTTTTTTTTTTTTTTACATCAATAGTGTGAGAAAGTCCATAGAGTCGAATCCTAGCAATACATAATGGACAGACAGAAGAACAGAAATTAAATGCTATATGGCCCACCCATATCTTCCAAGGGTTCTGTTGTATGCAAACAATGAAGCTAGAGGGGAATATCAATCTCTTTTTTTCCATTATTCCTTACTGAATAATAACTAGAGATCTCCTGACCACTTGCCCCACTCAGCGCGTTTTGCACTGCCCAGCGATCAAGCTATCGAGAGCAGAAATGATCTATAATTATATAACGAGTGAAAGCTAAAACAGTTTATGTATCTTCTAGTTTACATATCAGATAGCTCTCTTGTGCTCTCATGACATGTCTGCCTTAGACCACTTGTACATGTTTCTTTGTAGTTGCTGGAAGTCTGATGCTCGCCCCTGATCTAAGAAGAATGACCTAACTCCAGGTGTCACAGGAGTACTATCTTATAGTCTACACTGAGATGCTACAACATGAACGTAGATACACCCTCTTCATGAAATGGTTTGGTTCAAGGAGTTACACAGGAATAGTCTGTGTGGCAGGGTGACAAACTTCACATCCCTATGTAGCTGAAATGTATTTGTGAGTTCAACCCCCTTATCAATCACTGTTTCACATATTATAACAGAAGAAGTATGTGGATTCTGGGGAAGGATTTGAGAAAGCACATGGTTAGTCAGGATTGCAATATAGATTAGCATTTGTTCTCATGATTGTGGGTTAGTCAGATGAGTGAGAACGAAATGTCCTGAGGCTATGTACTAGCATTGGCTATCCAGATTGACAAGCTGGCAGATTGCTGAGTGGAGGCTTGCGCCTTCCACTTGGGTCACAGCTCTAAAGTTAATAACCATAACATCACCTTTTTTCTTTTAAAGTTTCCATCCGGAGTAAATTCATTAAATCCAGATTAAATAAAAGTTAGTTTGCATTCCAAAAGCAAATTCTCTTTCAACTTACCCGATCATCTTTGGGGCGCAAACATTGCTCAGTGGTATCCCCAGATGAGGTTAATTTGCCAGCCTACAGGGAAAAAAGACCATTGATTAACTGGAGCCATACACTTTCTAGCAATAATCTTAGCATATCATAATGGAACAACACAATTTATAGCCTAAATATATCAGAATGTTCCATTCTCAAGACCAAAGTTCTAACTATCTTACAATGTATTTTGTTTTATCTTTTTCGGTCCAAGAAATATAATGGATCCAAACTTCATCCTTTCATATACATTTATATAATTATATTTATATGGTGTGATCTTTACATCTTTCCTCCTCTTCACATTGGGGGTTCGATCTGTCTTGTCTATGTATATACTCACCGCAGGGCATTGGGGCGTTCTGTCAAGGAACTTTCCCTCGTAAATGCTCTTTCCTTGAATATTAGGTAGCTTTGTTTGTGTGGCCATTTTTGTTCGAAAGCGGAATATCTAATTGTGTCAGTCGCGATGCAAATGCCTCTCTGTAGTGTTTTTCGCGCGAACGTTTATTTAATATCCTAATTCCAGACCAACCACACTAAACTACAAGAAGACGGCCTCCATCATCGTTGTTGACCATTCCTTAGCAACCGCCACTGCTACTCCAATACAATCGCCGTGTGAATAGCCCGAGTGGGCTTATTCTTTCAATTTTTGCTCAACTATTAGAGGAAAATGAAACAGTTTTCACATATATATAATTAGATTTTGTCTACTGAATGAAATTTAAGCATAACATGTTTTACAGAAAATCTGTTCTACTGAGTTCATGATAACGGCCTAAATTCACGAGCTTTTTCTTAGAATTAAATAGATACTTGTTATGAAATTAATGACTTCCGTTAAAAAATGGCGACCTCCATATACCCGTGTTTCGTCAGGAAATGACTTTGCCGGCTTCATTGATTATCCTCTTAGTTTTTTTAAACACTAGTTTGATGAAACAGTTGTAAACACTTCTACTAATTTATATGAAAGCTTCTCAAGATGCATATATTGAAAAGAGCTGGTTCTGCATTTAATCGACTCTTGAAAGTGACAGCACCCTCAGGCTCAGTTCGGTTAGTAAGCAGTACTCCAATAGATCAAACGATCAATGTTTTTGCTTTTAAGACAAGAGGAGTTTTAATTGACCTCTTTACTCTAAGGCTTGAAAGCCTTATCTTATTGTAAAGTGATTAAAACAGTAATTGCATAATTCAGTATGGTGCACCAAGAATGAGAAACATAAGAGTTACCAATGGTAGGCTTATGAAATCCCTTGACTCTTAGTGTACACAGGCTCATTCCACATTTTGACGCAGTCATATTTGATGATTTTAAAGTGCTGGTGGTAAATTGCATATAACTTTCTTATGTTTAGGCCTATGTGAATGTGTGACCCCTCAGTTTTTTCAGAAATGAATATACTATGCAATTCTGGTAGAAAAAGCCATGATTTAGTTGAATGTGAGATGAGGTAGAGATGGTTAGGAATGGTAAGAGAGAGGTTAAAAAAAGAAAAAATAATGGTAATTTTTCACTTACATTTATTCATGGTTGCAGATAATCCACTTATGCATGAAAACACATAATCTATATAAAATGAAAAGGTGTCCATATTTCTGTGTATATTCAAAGTTTCTTTCAGCTCTGAACTACATGAATGAGTTTTTTTGCTGCTGTGAAGTAGGTCTTTTATTCACACAAAAAATCTCTTATTAATTCCGCCATTAGCCAATGTCTGTACACATCTAGATCTTTAGATCTACAACACATTTTGAATACATATTTCTGTCAATATCCAAAGTTTTTTTCAGCTCTGAACTACATGAAGGAGTTTTTGCCACTGTGAAGTAGATCTGTCTCTTATTCACACACAAAAAAATCTCTAATTGAGTACAGTTGAGTCCACTCCAATGAAACTCTGATAAATCAAATAAAAACGAAACAATAGACAATAGATTTTTTATCCACTTTGCACCTATTAAATGCCCCTCGCATAAATCGAAGTCATCGCCGTGTGTTTCCTTTAAATCAAACTGGTCATCGCCGCCACAAAGGTAAAAATTGGCTATTGTCATCTCCATGTGGTTTCCACCAACGTGGATGCCGGCGGTTTGAAAACAAAGGAGACAGCGCCGCGGATGGGATGAGAGGGGTTAGGCGTAAGAAGGCCATGTGTTCACTGGGGGAGGGGGGATAAACAGTGTATCAGGGTCAGCGCTGCCAACAATCGATCGATAATCAAGCATCCTAGCAGAACCTACAGTACAGGTATACGCGTAAATGTACTAGTACATGAATTAGATTTACATGTATTATGAAGTGTGTAGGTTATGCTATAGTAGAGCACTGTGACGGTGTTCTGATGTTGATTCTTGTTCCGGGATGGGATAGGCCAGATTGTACACCGTGTTTTTTTTTTTTTTTTTTTTTTTCTTCTGTCCTCCCAGACTATGTGATGG
>JBCEWB010000010.1:39962-61442 GCA_039654565.1 Peronia peronii | reverse complement strand
CCTTTCTGTCATTCTTTCTCAGAATACACTGTGAAATTTCTAGCGTGGCTCCTAAATGCAAAAGAACCTTGCCCAGTAGTCAGTTGAAACTCTTTTCTTTCTTTCTTTCTTTCTTTCTTTCTTTCTTTCTTTCTTTCTTTCTTTCTTCCATCCTCTGATTATTTTTTGATTCAAGTATTTATATGGTGTGCTCTTGTATGTTTCAGTAAGTTTAAAGATAAGCAATATAAAAATAAGTCATTGCCCATAAACAAGAATAAGTATTGGACCATATGATCTTCTCTTAGCTGCCATCACTCCAGGAAGACCATCTTGTACATATGATCAGTTCAAGAATGAGTTCATTGAATGGCTTGTTCTGTAATTCTGTTTCAGAGGAGACCAAGACACTGGCAGTCTTTGATGGCTGTGCGACACATTTGGGCTGTACCATTGTACTGAGAGGGGGTTCACTGAGTGAACTGAGGCGGGTAAGTTATACACCATGAAATCCTTTGTGGTGTTGCATGGCATTGCAAATATGATGCAATGTCACGCAATAGATTTTGAAAGTAATTCAGTTAAGAGTATTCATTGCTGTTATCTTTGGTGATCCTTTTGTGGGTTTACACAATGGACCAAAGATCCCCTCTTAATCATCTAAACATTACGTCAGATCTGATATTTTACAGATTTCTCTGGCGTTCATTCTTAGTTTTCTTAATTTCTGTCTTTTGTTACTCTCTTTTCTTATAACTTTTACAGATCTGCCATTTATTAAATTTTCATTTTTTAACCATTTCGTTGGATCTTGTATTGTGAAGAGTAAATTGTATTCTCCAGATGCTTCATAGCAGTCAGTTTATTTTGCCATTCTTGACCACCTGTTCATGTCCCCCAGGTTAAGCATATCCTGAAGTTCATGACCTACACTGCTTACAACAGCCTGCTAGAGCTGTGCTTCTGTATGGACGAGTTTGCCCTGCCGCAGCCAGGTGCTGACGAGATTGGCCAGCCATTTGAAGGGCTGGAGAGCTCTATGGAACAAAGCCAAGAGCACTTAGCGAGCAGGTAGAACTGAATTTTGAGCATGAACCATTCATTTTTCCTGGCATAGAAGGATAGGATGAAAATGTAAGGGCTGGATCTGGCATACTAACATACTCTCTTTGGACAAGTGAGGTTGCTTATCTCCAACACTTGTTCAACTCCCTGCTCCAGTTCTTCATGTTTGCATTATTTATAACTTATTTTCTATCACTGGAAAAATTGAAAGAAGATGATAAAATGTTCTTTTTTTAATTTGCTTGTCAATTACTATGCTGTTGAACTGTAAGTGAAAAAACAATAATGGCAACATGCATCATTGTAATTTTTCAATCACTGATTACTTGGAGAAAATACATAATGGTCTCCATTAGTGCATTTGTTTTAAATTTACTAGTAGTATGTAAAAAAAAAACTACACATACTTTTGTAGCATTGCATTCTTTGCAGTTTTTGATGAAAACACGAGAAAGAACTAGATAACAATCTTTCTGTTTTTATCTATAGAGACATCAGCCAGGAGGAGATGGCCTTTGAGGACAAACCTGGGGATGAAAATGAGCAAGAAGAAGGGATGAGGAAGGTGGAGTTTCACATTGAGACAGATGCAGATCTGGACTTTGAGGTGGTGGCTGTCGAAAAACAGGCAGAGAGTGTAAGGGAGACCAATACACAGGCCAAATCTGTGAACAACAAGGAGCCTGGAGTGATAACAGAAAGAGGGAACCAGCAGATGAGGAAAGTGGAGAAAAAGATGACAACAGATGAAAAACTCAACAAGAAAATGGAAGACAGATGTTCTAGCTCACAGACTAGTGAGAGGGTAAGATGCTACTCGATGCCTCAGCGTGGAGGCACAGTGACCAGACGAAATGTCAGCGCAGGAGAGCCAAACAGTGGTCAGTCAGTCAGTGAACGCAAGCCCAGGTCAGCCAGCAGTAGTAATGTCCTGAGTGGCACCGAGACCACCATCAAAGTGTGGAGTGACACTGAGACAGTTATGGACCCAAACAGTTCTTTGATCCCAGCTCCAGATGAGAGCCACTTTGAGGACAGCTCCAGTGAGAAGGGAGATAATCCTCCTACATCTAGTATATCCTCTTCCTCCAATGCAGGGACAGTGTCAACATTAGCCGAGATGTCAGGACCGCCAGCCATGGATTATTTGCAGGCCATTCCTCCGGTAGTTAATGGAGTCAAAGTTCGCCATCAAAGTGGCATCTCTTTGTCCTCTGCTCTTAGTTTGGCCGATAATGCATCTGGCAGGAGTACACCTGATTATGCCCTCCGGAACAACATATCTGATGAATCCACCTGGGATGGAACACCACAGTTGATTGGACATATTATGTGTGTCATTCCAAAATCTGCAATGAGATGGGCGGAGATTGAAATGAGCAAAGATGCGGCACAAAATCCAGAGGACACAACCAGTGAGGAAAGACTGAAATCAGAAGACCCTGAAGAGCTGTCTTCTTTGGAAGAGTCCACATCTTGTGAGCCTGATCAGCCCATTACATTCAAGAGTATTGATGAAACTGCTCACACAGACTGCCCAGTTATAAGTTGGACAGAATTAGAGATTCAGTCAGAAGATGTCTTTGTAAAAGAGCATATGGCTTCCAAACACCTTGCTGTGCCACATATAGAGAGTGCTCCAGTTGTATCATCCCCACATGACATGAAGAAATCAGACAGACTTGAAAACTTGACTACAACATCCCGTGCCAGCACATCCAAGCTGATGGAACTGACTGACTGCAGTGACCCATTACTAGGGTATCAAACCACACAAGACGAGTCCATCTTTAGCTCCACCAATACACAGAAAATTGCCCTGAAAGAGATTAAACAGTCGAGATACAAACGCTTCCGCAAAGCCTTGGACGGAGTGCATCTCTCTGTATCTCCATATCACAAATACACAGTGCCTTTCATTGAAACTGACCGAGGTATGAAGTGTGCAGTCAGAAAGTATATGCCTGATGAGATATTCTGGTCCAGCTTGTTTGATGGTGAAACCAACAACCGCCAAGGCAAAACAAAGACAGTTGACACTGAGACGCCATCAAGGTTTCCCACAAAAAACAATATTCAGATCCTTGATGCCCACAACCTGATCACCTGTAAACTGACAGAACCAATCTGGGAAAACCATACCCAGGTAAATTTTTTGCTCTTGTTGGAACTTGCACGTCTCATGAATATTCAAGTTTTTGTTTAGTTTTATTGTATTCTATCTCTTTGAGATATTTGCATTTAGTGAAGAATGAGGGCAAAATAAACAAATATCTGCAGTAAATGTTCAACATTGCAGGTTTCATTTTCCTCAATCCTTATCAGTCTTTTGCCCATTGAGTCAGACCATTAAAAATTTGAGGATTTGTTTATGAATCTGAGGTTAATTTGTATCATGTTCATGATCCACAAAATAGAATATTAAATTGCAATTATGGATACCACTTGTCTTCGAAGACTTGGTTTATTTAAAACTGTATCCTTTGTCACATGATCTTTTTGCTCACTGCACGTAAATGTTACTCTGCTGACTGGAATGTATATTCAACCAAACCATTCACTTTTACTTATATAAATTGAATTTGGGCCTGGGACATAATTCACTTTCCTCATCTGAATCTTATCTTGCTGACTGAAAATTGTGAAAAGTGTTTTACCATTTCTTTTTTATTTGAATTACAGACAATATTGGCAGACTTTCGGGCCCGTGGTGGTCGCATCAATGTTCTCAAGGACATGAGTGGAAAACTGATGAGTGAGCTTGGTTTCAGAAAGGGAGAGGACTCTTTTGGATTGGATTCATCCAATTCAGGCCCTTTGTGGGAGAAAAAAGTGAGAATTCCAGTTATAATTTCTTCTACATTTGCTGATTATTTGTCATCGTAACTGTTGCTTCACTGATTATTACTATTTGTACAGGTGATGGCATCTCTGTCAGCCCCTGCTGTTGTATAGTAATATTCGAAGAACATCACCAAAAGTCTGGGTTTGTTGAGACTTAAAGACATTTCGTAAAGATAAAACATTACATGTTGTTTGAAGTTTGATATTTGAGTTCCTATGATGTTATCAAAGGATATTAGATACGAATCATATGTATATGTGAACACATTGGCTGATTTGAAGAATAAATTCCTGAACTGGTAGAATATAATGTAATTGTGGATATATTACCCAAGGTGACTGATTTAGAGTGCTTTGAAACATATGTCATGATCAGCATGATGAAGTATTGTTATTTGTCATGGAGTATGTTACAAGGAATGAAAATCTGTGTTTTGTAAATTTAAGTCAATGAGCTTTCGCCAGGTGATGACTAATAGAATTACAAAGTTTGTAATTGCTTTTCATTTGTCATGTTCTTAAGTAGCAGGTAGGATGTGCTGGTAGTTTCATTGGTTATGGCTTATGTAACTGATCATGTTCTTTGTGTTTATAGTCTGAAGAAGCTCTTAGCATCCAACAGTATCAATTTCATATTACTTGTGGTAATGGGTAATTTAATTGATGTTTATATTATTTGTGACAGCAGTCTTTGGAAGGTCCAGATCCCAGAAACTTCTGTTCTGTCTTTGTTTCTATTTATTTCAACCTTATAATACTTTCCAGTTGTCTGTGGTACAGTTCTGTGGACTCAGAAATTACTGAATACACCATCTTTACATAATTTGAACTAACAGAAATTAAGAAATAGGTTCATAGGCGAATGATCATTGTGCCCATGCACAAGCTCTTGGTTCAAACATCATTTTAAAGATATAATAAGCAGGGACTAATATTTTGCAAGAGACTCAGATTTGAAAGCTCCATTGAATAGATGGAGTGCGAATCCAACATACTTTTTAACCAACTTGAATAAGATGACAAGCTAGCTACATTTTCTGAGATTATAATGCATAATATAGTCTTGATTATACCTGAATATTGAGCTTGCTTTGAACAGAATTGAAATATTACCAGACATAGCCCAAGGGTGGTTGGGAGGCCAATAAACGTAAGACGCGATTAGAACCAATAACAAAACTTTGTTTACTGCATGAATTGATTTTACCATTTTTTGGCTAGTATAGTGAATCTTATATGATTCAGTTTTACAGCCTCTCTGACACCTTTCTTAGTGTTGTCAAGTTATAATGGTGTGCTTCTGTCCTCCAGGTTGACTGCCTCGACACAATGAATCACCAGCGGCTGATGGTGCTCTTCAGCAGTTATTCTTACAAGTCGGCCAACCACCCATACCCCTGTGTGTACCCATGGTAAGTTTTGTTTGTCATGCAGAGGTTGTTGCTGTTCATGTATCAAAGTTTGCTGCAGTCATTGTTGGTCATACAACTTGGCCAACCACCAACACTTTTGTGAATATCCATGATCTGTAATTAGGTTTTTCATTCTATAATTATTATGTCATTTTTTTTCTGGTTATTGTTGTTGTCATTTGCTAATTGTTATACAAATTGACCAACTATCCTGTAGTTTGCTCATGCTAAGTTTAATTTGGCACCCAGTGGTTGTTGTTGTTTTGGTATTATCACTGATGTTGATATTCATATAATCCACCGACTACTCATATCCTTATGTAAACCCATGGTTGGTGGCAGGGCTTGTCATTTTGTTGTTGCTATTACTGGCATTATTACTGTTCTTGTTACTGTTGTTGAATGCCATTGTTGCTGTTAAATCGCACATGTTTTGTCCAACTACCCTTACCCTTGGCTCAACATATTGTGCCTATTCATGTTACATTAGTGATCAGTCTCTTTGTAGAAGTATTCTTCGTACAGTTTTTATTTTTTTGTTTATTGACTTTATGTAAAGTTCAAATGTTTCTAAATCAGAAGTAGATGCAGTCAGTATAAGCACGTTTCTCATTGCTGCCTTTATTTTGACAGGGTTGTGACAATGGAATTCTATGGCCGCAATGACATCACACTGGGTGGTTTCTTGGAGAGGTTTTGCTTCAGGTATAGGAGGGAATCTCTTCAAGGTTTAATAGGAAGTTATCTTTTTTGTGATTGTTTGGAAGTATATATAAATATTGGGGGTTTAAAGACTTTATTTTTCATATTTTTATTCATCCAAAAATATGTGTGACAGTTACATGATAGAGATAGGTAGAAAACAGGATAGATGATGAACATGTTATGATATAGTATAGTTTGTTGCTAAGATATTGTGGCTTGTGTGGATTTTTTTTTACCTTTATGCAATTATTTATTAATGAGTTATCATGTCATGGGTTGTTATGATAATTGGTGAGATGTTTTTTCATTTAGTAGATGAGGTATGTAGTAGTTATCCTGTGATGAGATAGCAGTAATTTACATCATTTTTGTAATGTTTTTTTCTTTCTTCCCCAGAACTCAGTATGCCTGTCCCTCAGCCACCTGTGATACACCAATGACTGACCATGTACGACGCTTTGCCCACGGCAATGCCTGCATCAATGTCCTCCTGAAGAAGCTGGACAACGAAGTGCCTGGTGGAAAGGAAAATATCTTGATGTGGAGCTGGTGTCGCCGCTGTAAACAGGTAATGTGGAATTTTATAAAGAATGATATGGAAAGACAGATAACCTCAACTTTTTCATCGTAATAGAAAATTTCATTCTGCCATTGTGATCTGTATGATAGCTCTAATGCAAGCAATAGTTTCATAAAATGGAACCGGTTGTTTATGACTGTGCATGTACATCGTTAGTCTTTCTATTGTCTTGTTGCTTGTACTGTATTTATCTATGTCACTGTTTGCCATGCCCAGATCTACAAGGACACTTTGTGCCAACAATTTGATGTGGACGTAAAATTATTATGTGACTAATATTATTACTGTCTTTATTGCTCTTGTTGATATGGCTACCACCAAAAAAGTGTAGTGTGGAAAAAAAGTAAATCATCGTTGTTCTCTCTCTCATTATCACTCTCACTGATGGAGCTACGACCATTTGTATTTGTTAATAGTATCGGCATGTAGAACATAAACAAATATTGTGTTTGTTTTTTTTTTATCTAATGTTGTTATTCTTGAGTTGCTCCAATTTCCCCTCACCAGTAGCCGGTCTAGCTGAAGGAGATAAATTACTATTTTCTTGTGATATTTATCAGAATGAGTCAAATAAGGGGCTGTCATTCGCAGGTAATACTAGTGAGGCATGTATTGTCTGTCTTTTTTTTTTTCATCTCATATTTCTGTTGTTATATCTCGTATTTCTCAGTTGTCTCTCTGTAATTTGTCAATCAAAACTGATAGCTCATTAATTTAGTATGTTGTTATATTATTCAGAATAAATCATACTGAGGTCTGTAATTCCCAGGTAATGCCAGCAGATGCAGTGTGTGTGTTTTTTGTCAAATGTTTGATCGTGTGTTGTGCTGGTCAGTATGCATGATTGTTTGTCTCTTTCAAACCTTCCCTGGTCAGTATATAGCAAAAGATGATAGTCTACTGTTGTCTCATTATGTTTATCATGATAAATCATATCAAGGCATGGCCTTTCTCAGGTGACACCTGTAGTGCCCATTAGCAGCGACACCTGGAGCCTGTCCTTCGCCAAATATCTTGACCTTCGTTTCCATTCTGCCACCTTCCTGAGACGAGCATCTGCCGAGCCGTGCATGCACTCCTTGCATCATGATCATTTCCAGTACTTTGGTCATCGTAACATTGTGGCCTCTTTCAAGTAAGTCTCTGGCTCGTCCTTTGACTTTCACTTGACTATTGGATCGTGTATCTCTCCTGATTCTTTTTTTTTTTTTTTTGTATATTAAGAACATTATGTATTTGTTTTAAATAGCACATTCACGATAATGTCCTTTAGCTGAACACTATTTTTTTCCTGACAAGCACACCAGGGAACTTCAGCATTCTAGATGAAATGTGTTGTCACTGAAATTGGGTCATAAGAGTAAGCATTTGATTGACGACTTCTGAAGAAACTATTTCTTAATATTAAAGTATAAATTTAGCTGTTGGACTGACTTTGGTATTCCAGATCAAGTGTATTCTCACAAGAGTGTAACTGCGTCATTTGGTCAGTAGAATAGTTAATAAATCTTGTATTTGATGGTCCCTAGAAGATTTTTAGTAATGTTTGGCTTGTTGGTTTTACCTTTAACCTTTGGACCAACTTTGAACCTCCAGATATGCCCCCATCTCTCTGAAGGAACTGGCCCTTCCAGCTGCCACTGTAACGCTGCGACCTCCAACCTTTGACTCTGCTGAGCTTGAAAAGACTGTGAAGAACATCACCAACAAGTGAGAACTATTGGCAGTTATTTCTCTCTTTATTGGATGACTATTTATATTTTCTTCCATTTCCTTGTTACAAATGTACAACATGATAAATGAAAAAAAAATATTGCTTAGAAATAGACAAACCAAAATACAGACTTTGTTCAATATCCCTGCACTGTAAAACATTTCATGCACTTTCTTTTTTGAACATAATAGTCAAATTTATTGGATTTTTTGTTTTTGTTTTTTACAGAATTAAGATTATCAATTTTTTTATTCTGATACACTTAACTATTGCTAAACTTCTTTCCTTGTTGCAAATTTTTACAAAATGTTTTTAGGCAAATATTCTCCGCTGATGTTTCTGCAACTGGAAGGAGATATGTTGAAAGAAAAATACAAGTGGAATAATCAGTAATAGCTATTGTTGACAGAGAAAAGAGAGAGACATATCCCTTGGTTTGATTCTATCACTCAGAGCCACAGAACGTTACAGTTTGATGCTAGAGAGCACCATGAAACTGAAGCAAGAATTGACCAGCGAAACACAGATTCCAACTGTCAGCAATTTCCTATCAGAACAGCAAGTTAGTATTTCAGTGCTTGACATTTTCTGTGCACATATGTGTTGTGTGATCTGTATTGCAGATTGATGCTGAGTGTCCTTCTTATTTTTGCCAGACACTAGAGCTGTTAAAGAAGGCATCCTGAAGAAGAACAAAATTGCTTTTTTTTTTTATATATATATTTGAGATTTAAGTCACAAATTTTTTGATAGACCTGCACATTTCCTGTATATCCTTGAGTCTTCAGAATTTTCCAAACAGAAAATGTGAGAATGATTTTTTTTCATCTTTATTAAATTTATCCGACAACCCTTGTGTCTAGCAAACAAAAGTTGTTAGATGGGTGGGGGACAATCCTTATTTATCTCCAGCAATTTTTTGTTTTCACGCTCTTGTCAGATAACAAGTAGCAGACAGAATTTTAAAACTGGCCCAGGAATTTCTGTTATTTTTGTTAGTCGGGTATTTATTTGTTTACTTTTTATCCCACAACCTGCCCCTATCAGGGTGATTTTTTCCTGCTGGGTATTGACCAAAAGCCCACTTCATTCCTGTAGGTTATTAGTCTTGGGCTTGTGTTGTAAGTTGTTATAGGACAGACAATTTGTTTCACTTAGATCCATTTTGTCTCTGTTTTTTTAAGTTGTAAAGGAACTTGAGTCCATTCATAGCCAAATGACATATTATCATCTATGCAGGCGGACAAGAATAGTTTCCGGAATGCGGCCACCAACATCCAAATGAAGATTCAGAATTTGATCCAGTCAGTGGCCAGCGTGGCCAACAGCAGCCAGAATGGTAAGGCGATGGATAATGGCTTATAAATGGAGAGATTGAAGAAACAAGGGAGTGTCATCACAATGAGAGTTAAAGCAACAGCTGTTCTGAGTTATATATCCATCCATCCATCCATCCCTCATCCATTCTTCTGTCCATCCATTTATCCATCTGTCCATTCATCCATCATCCATCCTGTCCATCCATCCATCCATCCATCCATCCATCCATTCATTCATTCATTCATCCATCTGCTAGTCTGTCCATCCATTCACCCCCCATTCATCAATCCATCCTTCCATCCATCCATCCCTTCATCCATCTATCCATTCATCCATTCTTCCATCCATTTTCCATCTGTCTATATTCAGATTTATCTCTAAATCCATCAAACATGGAAACACTTTAAAATTAGCTGTGTCATGTACTGCTCAGATTTTGGCAAAGAAATATTTCATATGTTGCATAAATGACATTATGTCATAGGTAGGGTAGATGTTTTTAATTCTTCTTATCCATGCAAAAAGATAGAACTTATCCATTAGTGAGGGTATGAATGACCTATCTGAGAGGATATGAATTACGCATCAGTGTCAAATTCATTTGGACTGGTCATGTTTCATTGTGTGCGCGCTGTCAGATAATTTTGTTGAAAAATTTCTGCTGTAAATGAAAGTTGTGATGCTAATTTTCACTTTAAGCTCAGTAAAACTCCCTGAAATAAATGTATACTTTACTTAATATTCTCAAGACTTTATGGATAGAATATTTCAGAGGCAAAGCTCTCTTGAGCTGCCTGGTCTGATTTCATCAAGTGCTACTAATTCATTGGACCTTCTCTATATGCACTTTTGATTGTTCCCATCAGATTTATGATTTTACTGATCCCTGATCTGTGAACTTTTAGATCATGACATGACCTGTAAATTGTACGCCATCCTAGACAACATTGAACTTCTGAAGAGAAAAATTTGTGAGGATGTCAACAAATGGAACCAAAGGTATAGTTCTGGTTATGAACATTTTTTTTTTTTTGACTAATTAAAATTTGATGTGAAATAATAAAAGATTGCTACTTATTTTGAGCAAACTTGAGCATATATGACATTTTGAAAGTGTTTAAATATGTTTTTTTCTTTTTTTTCTTTAAAAAAAAAATAAGACTCTCTCTCAGATATTCCTTACAATTTTTGGAAATATTATCATTGTTTTTGTTTAATTTTATGCAAAACATGATTTTTGTCTATTTTTATTTCAAATGTCTCTCTCCTCTGATATTTCCGTCTTTATTCAGTAATTTTTTTAACCCCTTCACTGCCAGAATTATTGCAGATTCTTTGTATTTTCTCTTGCTGGTTAAATGAAAATAATTTCTTTTAGCTTCTGATGGTGAGCCAGTGAAACATTGTTTTTACCCACCAAAAATACAGTGACCAAATCCAAATGTCATGTCTTCACATTTCTGTGATTGTAAGTGTGTTGGCTAAGGAATTGATTTTTTAAAAATCTCTCAAATGACAACCTCTCTTTTCTTCCACTTTCCAGAATGCAAGAGTTTATGGCTTATCAGCAGAAGAAACCACGACCACAGTCAGCCACCAAAAAAGAGAAAGAATCTGGACTCTCCACTGCAGATGAGGTATGGAGTAGTTCACAGCTGTATCTGTCTTGTGTCATTTTCTCTTACTGCAGTAAATACTGTGATGCTGGACTTGTTCTGCAGTTGGACTTAGATTTGGCTGATACATTATGATGCATGAATGGGAACATATTGTGGGGGACATAATGAAATCAGCCATCTGTCAAGACACCAAATTTTACAGAGAGCAATAAAAAGAAAAAGTTCTGTGACAAGTTTTGTTGACCTAAACAAGCTGAAATAATACACGATTTCTCTTTCCCCATAGTTGCCTGAAGAGAGGTTTCGAAAAATATTTAGTTTTAGTTAAATTTGCTTGTCAAATAAATTTGGTGGATATCTCTTATTTCGGCACGTGGCCTTCTTCATCATGTTTTAAGCAGTAGCAACCAAAGTGTCAGTGCTCTGTCATCTAAATGAAAAGTTATCCACATCCTCATATGCACAAATAGACAGGAAGCAGTGGTTTCCAAGTATGCTGACTGATTGATTTGACAGACAGCCAGAGAGTACTGAGATGCTGGCCCTCAACTACCTGGTCAGTTTGTAACAGGTCAAAAGCATTATTACTGTGATATTTAGTGCTATTATTTGGTAAGGCTTGGTCTGAGTTGTTAACTTTGTTTTACTTTCATATTTTTTAATTGTTGCATGAATGCTCCTCACCTTATTTGGAGTTAATTTCTAAATAAAAGTTGTAGCATGATATATTTAAAAAAAAAACAAAACAAAACTGTTGCCTCAAGTCACTGTAATATTATATCTGTAGACCATGCATGTTTGTCACTCGACTGTCTCACATTCCATCACAAAGGGTTAAGAATTTGCACCACATAACTGTGATTTATTGTTATTATGATTATCTCTCAAGAAAGATTCAGAAGAAACTAAATCAGGTTTGGCCTTATAATAATTGAATAGAGTTCTTTAGGAAAGGCTTAATTTTGAGAGAAGAGTGTGGCATGACAGGTTGATATCTGCCATGCATGTTGAAACTTATATAGATTCGATAAGAATTATTCTCTGACTTTATATGAGTTTTTTTTAAATGTCAGTAAGAACTGAAAACTACTCAAGGAAATGGAGATTGTTCTTGACCATCTCTAGACACAAGGAATGTTGGACAAGCACTGTAAAGAGGAAAATAATCACTTTTGCTCTTATTGTTTGAAAGATTGATCACCAAGAAAATTCGATAAAATTATCATGATAAGAAAAAAAAGATTTTCTTTAGACCATGAATTTTGTTTGGAGTTTTTCGTGATGGACATTTCAAGCAAAAGAGCGCAAGAGTGACTTCTTTCCTTCTTTTGTATTTTTGTTCATGTTGAACACTCTTAAAGTCTGGCAAAGAGAAGTAACAGAGCTGGTAAAAAATAATCCCCCTTCTGCACAAAATTTTCCTTTCCACTAGACACTTACTTACCATCTAGTGGGATTCACCAGGGAACTCCACCTTTTTTGTTGTACAAAACTGTATAATATAATATACTGTGCAGTTTATCCATAGCTTATGAGACAGGCATCCTCAAATTTCAGATCTTATCTGCCTTACACCTTTTGTTTGTCTTAGAGGTGGGTATCTCGGTGTATAAGATTTTATTACAGCTGAAATTGTACTGACACTCTTTTCCTCTTTCAGCTGTGAAAAAGTTTGATCTATTGAAAGAATCGCTTTTCCAATAGCAAACTGTGTAGAATCAAAATGTTCATCCCATATCGCCTTGAGGCCTAACTGCCTTGTACCTGTCTTATCTTGGACAAGACAAATGAATGTCATCATAAGTGTTCTGGCAATCAAACATGTTCTGTTGACATTTTTAGATTAAGGAATGAAAAGGGTCATTAAATTCACTTTTGTCCATACAGTTAGAGAAGTCGTGGAAAGCTGGCAGCGATCGAGGGAAAACAACGTTGGGTGTCTCAACTTCCTTGGCAACAGTCTCATCAACATCATCTCTGCAGCTACCACACACAGCATCGACATCAACACTTGCTGGGCATACATCATCAACATCCTCATTATCAACTCTAGCAGCCACAAAAGATGTTGATGAAACAAACAAGAGTAAATAATTTTAAGTTCATTTGCCTTTTGTTCAACTTGTTGTGTCACTTTATCAGAGCCTAGTTCAAAGAGAATCATACAATAGGCAGTTTATCATCTAAATGTATAATTTTGCTCAAATTAGATAGGATTAGTTGTCCAGTGTTACGTGAGAGCCTACAGCTACTTAGCTACTTAGTTGTTTGGATAAAATCCTTCAATCTCACATATTTACGGCTATCTTGGCTGGCGTATATAAGAGGTGGTATCAAAAAGTTCCTGGACTCCTTTTTCAAAGTAATTATATTACTGATGGCGGATTAGTTCTTACTTGTGATAGGTAGCCATTTCTCTTGTAAAATTTCAGTTGATTATAAAATGGATGGAAAGGATGTGGCCAGAAAAAGAGGAGCAGAGGGAAGCCATGATTTGGGTTCCCACTTCTAAAAATCCAACAGTATTTCAAAATAATCTGAAGACAGTCTGTGCTGAAGGAAATCATCACTGTTGCAGAAAACACTTGAATCTGTCTGACGATTTCAAACAAAAAGAACTAAAACATTGTTCAAAGCTTGCCAGTATAACGAGCTGTGGGCAAGAGAAATCAAGGCCTAAGAACGTAGTCTTGGATCATTGATATATAGAATTTGTGGGGTACTTTTGAAATAGAGATGAGTAAAATGGACAGGGATACAGGAAAATGTCTATTTTTTTTTAGAAATGTTGAGTTATGAGCTATTCTTGTGACATTGAAGAAATGTAGACAAATTTTGTCAATAATTGTCTTGAATGGTCCTAATGTGTCTATAATGAATGAACAACAATTTAAAAATCAACACTTGATCTTGGATTTTTGTGTGGATACAGGCAAAGACAGCGAGTCCAAGACAACAGCCAATGTCAGTTCTAATACTGGTGGGATAGCAGCATCAGCCATAGCCACAGCAACTACAATGCCAATTCCTGAGTTGCACGTGACCGAGACGTCGTCGACGTCTCTAGCTTCTGTGGCAACATCAGCCTCCACAACCTCACAGGTGACAGAGGGCAAACCGTCAGGGGCGATGGCATCACAAGGCACTGAAGGTAAGTACAGCAGATGATGCATTGCCTGACTATGAGAAATAATAATTTGTTAAAAAAAGCATCAGATATATCCAGCAAAAAAGTTCATCCCATTCTGATCAGCTCATTTTAATACACATATTGCTGCAGGTTCCATATTTGTAAGTTATTGCATGAGATCAAAGTGAAATGGATGGTAATAAGGAGCTATTATGTTGAAATATTGTGCTTCTGTCCCATTATAAATATGCTGTGGATTTCTCCTATATCAAACATTATTGACCTCCTCTATATCTACTGACTGTTAGTAATTTATGTCTGATAGGAATTTTCCTGAAGATGAAAAATCATCTTTATATTTACGGGCTGACATTGAAATGTCATGCAGCCAGTTCAAATGACTCAGATATCAGATATCACCATTGAGAAAATAAGATTTTACTGACCATGAGATCACAGAAAGTGAACTTTGAATGTGGACATCTCAGCGTTGAAGAGTCATTGTTAAATAATATTTTTTCACTGAAGTAAATTTTACTTGTTTGCTTCTTCATTAATACCAGTAACTTTATATGTGAAGAATTTGACATCCAGCCATTTCACACCATTGTGCAACTAAATATGATCCATATCTCAGCAGGTGAGGGATAATATCATTTTTGTTTAGCAAGATGAAACTAATGGACTTAACCAGATTGTGTCAAATCTTTTTCTAAAGAATTCAAAACAGTTACTGACATCACCTTCACCTGTCTTGTAGTCTGGTGGGCTGTTGGACCTGACAACCAACTCGTGTCATTCCTCACATCTCACTGTTGTCTTCATGATGGTGTCACCCAATTTTACACCGGTCCCATCAGGATCTGTGTGCTTCTCTTCCCCCATCCTTGGATTGTTCCCTGCAGAGCTGTCTTATCAAGCCCTGCAGTTCCTGTCACTGTAGATCATCTACTTAACATCATTTGCTAATGTATCTACCATCACACTGTCACTGGAGATTTGCTAATGCACACTATCTCTACTTTCATACTGACAAGTTCTAAGATAATATGCGTTGTATCCTGTTGTATTTAGGAATGGAAGACACTACCGATGGCTGGTTCCAAGATTTGAAGGGGGCAACAAGACGATGGCTCTCACCAAGTTCTTTCACCCCTATAGCCCTGCCTTTGTAAGTTTGTAGATTGTTAGTGTTTATGCCTTTGGAAATTTTTCTGCTTTATTGAGCATGACCTCTGTGAAAAATCCACCATTTTTATCGACCAGATTCAATAAGATGTAAGAATAAATAAGATAAGTTACATGAAATAATACAGGGCTGGACAGAACAGATAAAGCGAGATAAGATAAGCTTTATCTGGTCTTATGCAAGTTCCATTCACGATTGATAAAGACATTGTTCAGTAACACATGCCCCTGCATGCACTTGTGCTAGATATAAAGCATACTAGAATATCACACGTGACATTCATACTAAGAAAAGCAAGTCAAAGTGCTCACAAGAGACAGCTTAAATCTGGCCTTACCAAATAACAGCAGTGAATATTACAGTAGTAACGCATTTGACTTGGCACAAACTGGTAGTTGAAGATCATTTAATGTGTATGTTGGCTTTGTTTTCTGATTTTAGTCTCATAGTTTTCTTCCTCAGTATCGTTGTTCTCACATGTACCTGTGATCAGATCTACCAGCCAGTATACCCTTAATTATTCCTCTCTGTCTGTTCATGCATGCATCATGAGGATATATATGGCTGTTCATTCAGATGACAGAATATCAAACTAGCATTTGGGTTGCCAGTACTTTATTGTCTATTTTGGCACTGATCATAACACTTGTAATTGGCCAAGTGAAACATTGTAGATGTCCTCTGTAATCTGTTGGCATCACCAGATGTGCTGTTGGTCACTGCAGCCAATAACACCGATAAGATTATCCTCCTCCATTTGTTCTTATCTTCACTAGCCTTGCTGACTCCATGGATTCTCATCCAGCTGGATTCAGTGATGTTACTAATGAAAGAAATTGGTGAACTGCTTTTTTTTTTTATCAGTCTTGCCTTGAAAAAAAAAAGATCTTAATAATTTACTATGAAGATGTGCCAAGTTATGTAAGAATAGTCGTACAACTTTAACTATGCTTGTCATATGCTAAACTATTGGTGATATTGTCTTCCCAGTGACCTGAGTGAACATCACACCTTACCTATCAGTGAACGAGCACCCACTGCAATCTTTGACCATGAGCCTAGTTCCATTATTGCATATGCTCTCAGGTATGTGCCTGATGTGGGGATTTTTGCCACTCAGAAAATCTTCAAAATGGCAAGAACAGCTGTTCTTCAAGCAGTAATAAAGATAAATATAAACATAATTTGCTATGGTTGTTTAAAACTGGGAGATCAAATAAGAGACAAAATTACAGGTAATGAGGCAATAACAAAAACTGGCTGTAAACATCTTTTTGAAACTGTGTATATCAGTGCCTGGTCACCTAAATAATAAAACTGCGTGGGTAAAAGGGCTGTTTGGGTGATATGTGGCCTAAATAGTAATTTTTACTACTGTTTTCACTATTATGGTATGGAAAACTATGCGGGTGATCCAAATAATGAAAATGATAGGAACAATTACTATTTAGGTGAAATATCACCCAAATAGACCCTGCCCATCTTTTTTAATGATGTGTGAAAGAACTGTATGTCCAAAATTATGTTTATGACTTGTACCACACCATCTAAGCTCATCCATCAGGGGGGACTCTCTTATAAGATTTGCACAATCAGGTTTGAAATGGAGGAGAGAGTTGGTGAGATTATGGGAGCAGAATGTAGCTTAGCTGGGCTGGCTTATGTACAAAGCTCTTGGACAGGGAGCTTTGCATGAGGTTTCAGTTTACATAACAGGTAAGCAACAGCCATGTTTCTTTCTTATCCCCAGTCTTCCAATCATTTACTGCTTCTTTTTTTTTTATTTTCCTTCCTCATTTCTTTTTCCGTCTTGTCTTTCCTCCAGCTCATGTTTTTTCCCTCTTTCTTTTCTCTCATCATGGACTCAATCAGTATTAGATAGTACCTATGCACACAGTTTAATATGCAAAATATACATCCATTTATAATAAAAACTGATGTCACGGTGAAAAAAGAAAAGGAAATAATAATAGAATGGTTATGAATATGCATTTAAAATAATGTCGTTTTCTTTTTTTGTTTTTTTTTAACTTCATCTATGATTTAGCTCCTCTGAATACTTATGCAAACTGAGAGAGATCCAGACTGCACTTCGACCAAACAGTTCGGACCCAAATGCCTTAGGGTAGGTAGAATTTGGGATGTCTTTTCATGAACCCTCATCATCACATTCACAAAGATTTATTTTTGGTCCTTATGCTTGCCAGAGTCTCAGAATATACTGGAACTTGAAATTCTTTTTGAGAAAATTCATTTAAGGCCATAGTCCACATAAAGTATATTGTGCAGTAAAACTTGGTGAAATTTGTCTCTGACATAGTAATGATAGCAAAATCATTAGATAAATCTATGCCTTGGATTTTTTGTTTTGCATTTATTTATGAGAATTCATGCTAACATTTCTTTTTTTTAGGCCACAGAATTAAAAAAACTTACATTTCATTCTGTTGTTTTGACTGAAACCTCTAGAACTGAATTTTGTGATGTAATCTTACACCAAAAAAAAAAAAAAACTTTTTGCATTTCTAATTTTTTTTCTTTTGTCATGGCACAGTTATGGTTTTGTTTAGCTTTTCAACATCCTGTCATGATGGTTATCTCAGCTGTACAAAAATTTTGGCACTATAAGTTAACTTTTGTACGGCCTCTTGTAGAAGTTTCATTTGCTCAGTTTTATTGATTTCTGATGCTGTCGGTCTGTAATTAGATTTGTAACATCTACTTGTCACAATCTGTAGTAAATCCAATGTTTTGTATATGTGAAGTTTTACCTCTCATAAGCAAATGTGGACATAGGGAGGCAAACTGAGATAGAACAGTGTTTTTACTTCTATAACTTGCCTTACATAATCTCCTCTTTAGTTCATCAGATATTCTATGATTTTTCTTTAATTTCCACCAGTCCCAATAATGGGATAATGTCCCTCCATTTTTTCTCTTTGTTCAGCAGTTCTTAGAAACTCCACATTATTGGCTGCTTCCGTTGTGTTCTAGTGATGGAGAGATTTTAATGAAATCTAATTTGCCTGGCTGTTTCACACATTTCCTATCAAAACTAATATTTTAATGTCATCTTTGCTGAAAGTTATGTAACTTCTGTCCTTATACATCTCTAGTTTGGCCTCTTATCAACAGATCACAAAGCAGCAAACAATCAGGCAAACTTGGAGAAGGCAGCATCTTCACAGCCACAACAGAAGCTGTGGTAGAAACAGGTAAGATCGTCGCACATCATCTTTGGGCAGGGGACAGTTGGTTCACCTAATTTTCTTAACCTCCTGCGGCTGCTTGTTCATATTTTTTTTTTTCACCAAGAATTCTTCAACCTTTGATTTGTTTCCCCTTGATTTGCTTTGTTTTTGGCTTTTGAATGACAAAGAAAACAAATGTCTGTCCTCCCTTGCACTGGCTCATTTTTCTTAGGACTAACTTTATTGATTTTTTTAACTTTGTTTATGTCTGGGATAGATGTGACAGAAAGAGGGATAACATGCAAAATATATGAATAGGATGAACTTTTGTGGGAGTATGTGTATGTGTGTGTGTGGGTATGTTTTTTGTTGGCATTTTCTGTTTGACCCAAATTAATATTAGAAAGAGGATCTCCATATGCATTCAGCCTCAGATTATTCTTTGTCGGAAGATTTTCCTTTATGACATATGATAGGAAGATAGATAACCTGGCATGTCTTGTTCAGATCTCCTATGTCTATATGCAATCTTTGTTGTCTCCATTCAGGCTTAGTACATTTTTATCATATAGAAAAAGCCTCCATTTTTAATTTGTCTTATATGAAAAAAAATTCACTATCAGTACACATGTACCGGTGAAGAACATCTATCTGCTGTTTTAGAGTTTGATTGAATATTATATTGAGAACTATTGTCCTAGAATCTAGGTCATGCTGCACAACAAATTTGAATGAGAGATGAGAAGTTTATGCCCACAAAATATTAGTTCTGACGTTGCAACAAAGGCCTCCACTGATAAAAAGTGGCAAGTTGTATATAGTGCAGTTTGTAAAACGAGGGGCAGTTTTGTTTTTTTATAAAATTTTTGGACTAGCATATATGTGGTCTGATAAGAAAAGTGCTATGTTTGATTTCTCTGTGTCCAAATCACTGCTTCCTCTGCTTGTCCTCAGCAATCTTGTTTTCTCTGTTCTTCGCCAGTTTATCAAAATACCTTTTGCCATGGTGGTTATTGATAAAATTTTACTTTGTTTGTCATCACCACTGAAAGAAATTAGCATCCATTTTAAAAAAAATAGTATCCACTCTAATCTTGTTCAACATTGAGTTTGCTACCAGATTGATGTTGACAGCTGCACTCAATGAGTGGTACTCTTCAAAATATGAGTTCAAAATGATATTTGATTTGTAAAGTACCAGTCAGCAAAGGGTGCAGTATTCCAGATCTCCATGCTAGATGTGGATCTAGTTTTCTGTGGTATTTATGACAGCAAATAAATAAAATCATCTTCTCTGTCGTTTGTTACTCAATGTGCATTGTCTTTTCCTTTTTCTTGTTTTAGACGAGGATATGCTACACTCAATGCAAGATAGGGTTCTGAACTCTCAAGCATATTTCTTATTGAAAAATAACCCCTCTCTTGGGGAAACGCCGATGTTAAGTGCTGTACAAGTTGGGTGAAGATTAAAGAAACAATCGAGGCTTACCTATAAGGTCAAGATTGTTTCTCATTTTGACGATCTGTTGTCAGGAACCGAGTGGTAACATGAGATAGACGCCGGCCCCTTCCAGTCACACTTTAGCCAGTCACAGTTGTTATAGTCCTGCTTCAAATCTTCTTCTTCATCATTATTACATGTATAAGTATCATCATTGTTCTTATAAATATATTATTACTAGTGGGAGGGAAAAGGGAGGGCATGTTACCACTCTGTTCCTGACAACAGATAGTCAAAATCAGAAATAATCTTCACCTTATAGGTAAGCCTCGATTGTTTCTTTAATTTTAACTCAACTGCCGTCAGGCACTCCCGTAGTAACATGAGATTTTTAGAGCCACAACTGTGACTGCTCCATATTACTGAACATATCATTATTCTATGTTTATAGCAAGCACATTTCAGTTATGAATGATGCAAAAAACAAGCCCATTTAGTAATTGTCTTGTATTCTCTTTGTCATGATGGCATACAAGCCATTAAAATGAGCAAGATAACACATTATTATAGAAAACTCACATTTCTGTAACATGACAGGTTTGTTTATAACATACTAGTTAGGGGTGCCATATGCACCCTAGAGATAACATACATGTATTGTGTAAGAATGATATCAATCATGAACCGACAATGTTTGCATTATAAATTTATTTCTTGGGGAAATATGATTTCAACAATTTTTGTCCAAAATTAGACTTTATTTCCCTTTTATAAAACTTTGCAAAAGTACTTTCCTGAGACCAGCCAGCGACTGCTAAAATACTGTTAATTGGTACGCCTGCTCTTATAGCAGATGATGTACTTGCAGTCCTGGTACTGTGGACTATGAATATCTCTGTATCAATTCCTGATATTTCTAGTACTGATTTAATCCATCTCCGTATGGTGTCTTTACTGATAGGTTTATGTGGGTGATGAAAATTGAGGAGTAGGATATCCCCTTTGGTCTGAGCTCTAAATTTTTGTGTTCTATGTAAGTACTCTTTCACTATGTTGACTATGCAAAGGCTTCTGTTCTCTCTGAAAGCAAAAAATTCGAGAGGCTCCTGATGACGACCCTGTTTAGAATGCTTAAACAATTTTGTAATGTAAAAAATACATTTTTTATCTGTGATTTTTATATTGCTTATATCTAATGAATGAAGGGTTTGAGACGTTGACCTGACAACAGTGCTAGTAACATAGTAAGTTTTAATGTTAGTTCTTTTAAAGATAGTGTTTCATGTGGAAA
>JBCEWB010000010.1:29713-39862 GCA_039654565.1 Peronia peronii | reverse complement strand
ATTTAAATATTTGGTGCAAATTAATAACAACCCTCAGGGGATTTAAATATTTGTATGCAAATTGATATCAGCCCTCGAGGCATTGAAATATTTGATGCCAATTGATATCAGCCCTCGAGATTTAAATATTTGATGCAAATTGATATCAGCCTTCAGGGCATTTGAATATTTGATGCACATTAATATCAGCCCCCGAGGCATTTAGATATTTGGTGCACATCAACAACAGCCCTTGGGGCATTTAAACATTTGGTGGGACTCAATAACAGTCCTCGGGGCATTTAAGTATTTGGTGCAAATCAATAACAGCCCTCAGGACAGAAGTTAAGGGCATTAGATCTAAAGTGGATACAGTTATTCAACTGTTTGTACCAACCCTCGGAGATAACCACATTATCAGTTAATAAACCCTCAGGGTAAAACTGATTGGATTCTTCTGAGCCTCCTGGGCACAGGCTTTGTTTGAATTGATTGAACAGACAAAATGTTGAGAAAGTGTGAGATCACTGATAATGAAGCACTATCGGTGCATGCTCCCTCTGAGGAGGATATCTCTTCACTGTCAAATACCAGTGACACTGACGAGGCGAGAGCACTTCATGAAAATAAAATAGCAATGAGGGAGATGATGGATTGCCTTAGATCTTTCAAGGGAAAGAAACGAACAAGATCTAGTAGTTCCTCATCTTTGTCTTCCTCTTCATCATCATCTGCAAAGTCAGGGGCCCTCTTCCCACCAAAACTCCCGCTCACCATCTCCACGCAATAGCCCTACCCCAACTCATATAGGGAAAAAGGTTACCCAACAGATCACGGTAACGAGAAATTATAAAAAATTGCGAGACCACTCCCCTTCCTCCGACTCAACCACCGCAATGCTGGAGGCAAGATTGTTATCTCATCACGGAGAAGGGTCAACGGGGTCAGTTCCCACTGTTGACCAGAGCGGTACAAGTAATAAAATTGACAGGAGCCGGCACTCGATATTCCGAGCAGCCAAGGAAGAATTTGAGGAAGACAAGGAGACCTCTGGTCCAGTCACCGAAGATCTGGCTACATTCATGAATAAAGCTTTTACAAAGAATGCCAGATACGAAAAGCTAAAGGATAAGACCAGCCTGTACAAGCGTCCGGATAACTGCCCTGACCTTGACACTCCTCACTCAAAGATCACGCTAAGAAAACGGATATGAAGTTGACCTCCATTCAAAGACTCGTGGGGAAAGTGCGGTGGCGGTAGGGCAATGTGCAGATGCACTTGCGAAATCAGACCTGTCGCTGACAAAACAGTTAATGGGAGACCGTTGTGCTCAGTCCTATTACTTCCCTTTACCAGACAAAAGAGGGATTGAACAAGTAGTGGAAAGAGGGAAAAAAAAATCACTTTTGCCCCCTTTACTTGAAACATACGCCATGAAAAATTCAAAAAAAAAAAATTACCATGTAAATGGAATGTTTTCTTCTTGTTATAATTTTATCAAATTTTTTGGTGGCCTATCTTTCGAATGACAAGATGTAAAGGGATTTTTTCCTCTTTACATTAATTGCTAAACACCTGCGTTGTCCGGCAAAGGGAAGTAATAGGCCTGGTCAAAATGATCTCCCCTTACATATATACCTCTTTTGGGAGGGGCAGATAATCTGCGAAACAATCTCCCACTGACGCTCTAGACCTACTGGGTCATGCCCATCAGTGCCTCACTATCCACACACACAGAAAAGACCATCAAAGATTTGCTATTCCTTGGGGTATCAGAGACATTTGTGACCCCTCGGGGGAAACTAAATCATCACAATATCTCTATGGAGATGATTTCAAAAAAGTCCTTAAAGACGCTCAAGAGAACAAGCACCTTACTGCAAGCCTAAGAGCAGACAACTGAGGCTATAAACATAAGACTGCTTATAAAAAAGGAGGAAACCATCTTTTACACACATGAGACTATCAACGGCACCCAAAGTGGTGGAAGAACCAAGAACAACCTTTCAAAAAACCACGACAATCTAATACAAGGGGAGAAAACAACCCCCTCAATAAAAGTAAGTCCAAAAACCTTGCATGAAAAACTTGACCTGAACACACTAAGTCACAAACAAAACGAATTTATTGCAGGGCAGCTGGCTGATTGTAAATCAGAATGGTTAAAAATAACATTTGACTCAGAAATACTCAATAAAAGGCACATATATTGAATTTGACAGTGTCATGGTGCCATCGCATTCCAGAAAGGACTCTGTCTTTACAACAGACAAAGAAACGATCAATGCTGTCGATGAAGAAATCGAGAAAATATATACTTAAAAGGTGATTGTTAAATCAAATTATGAAAAGGGTGAATTCATTCCAGACATATTCACAAGAAAGAAAAAAGATGGCTCTATCCGGCTGATTGTAAATCTTAAATAAAAATGTGCATTATGAAAAGTTTAAAATGGAAATGTTTAAGGCTGTCCTTGCACTCATTACTCCCTCCTGTTGGATGGCTAGTGTGGATCTGGTCTCAGCCTACTACTCTGTTCCCCTTGCAGAAGTGCACAGAAAATTCCTAAGTTCATATGGAAAGGTCAAAGGTATTCCTTTACGTGTTACCCAAATGGGTTGAGCCAAGTGCCCAGAAATTTCACAAAGACTATGAAACCAGATTATGCTTACCTT
Organism: Peronia peronii; assembly: GCA_039654565.1. Lineage (NCBI taxonomy): Eukaryota > Metazoa > Mollusca > Gastropoda > Systellommatophora > Onchidiidae > Peronia > Peronia peronii. The sequence continues at coordinate 37,206 of JBCEWB010000010.1, read as the reverse complement.
CATGGGTTAAGCCATATCAACACAGGATATCTTGATGATTCTGTGTTGCTCAGCAACAGAAATGAGGACTGTATCTCCAATGTCTCTGACATGGGTCATCTGATGGATTCACTGGGGTTTACAATCCATCCCGAAAAGTCGATTTTGAGACCAACACACAGAATCAGATATTTGGGATTCATTATTAACTCCATCTCTATGTGTGTGTCGTTACCCCAAGAGAGAAAAACTAAAGTAAAAGAACTCTGTGATAGGCACTGGCAACAAAACAGCATACAATTAGAGAAATAGCAACTCTGATAGGAACTTTGGTTTCCACCTTCACAGCAATGGAATACGGTCCATTGTGCTACAGAAACTTAGTACTACAGGAACTTAGAGGAAGATAAGAAACATGCCTTAAAATTGAACAAGGGAAAATGGGATCAAAGTATGGTTCTGAGCTCCTCTTCATCTGAGGAAATCAAATGGTGGTGCGCTTAAATTGACAATGCATCCTCCCTCATATCTCATGGTGAACCGAATCTAATTATAACAAGTGGTGGAAGCCTTAAAGGTTTGGGTGCCTTCTGCAATGGAATCAGAACAGGTGGAGCATGGACAGCTCAAGAGCTGAAGGTCCACCATAATAATGAATTAGAACTGCTTGGTGCTTGCTTTGCATTGAAATCTTTTACAAAGCAAAACACACACATTCATGTCAGAATATACCTAGACAATACTATAGTAGTAGCTTGTGTGAATAAAATGGGGTCAAGCAAATCACACAAACTCAATGAAATTACCCAACAGATATGGAAATGGTGCATTGAGAAACATTTATGGTTAAGTGTGGCCCATTTTTCAGGTGCCCAAAACACAGTAGTGAACCCTGAGAGTCATGATATAAATGAAGACACAGAGTGGATGTTCAACCAGTCACTGCTAACTGATTCACTAAAAACCCTTGGGATTGTGCCGACTATTGATTTATTTGCGTCCAGAATCAATTTTCAGTTTAACTATCTTCTCGCGAAGAGCCATGATCGTGATTTTCCTCACGTAACACGAAGAGCCACGATCGTGGCTCTACCGACACATAGTTTCGTTTTGTTTCCGAGTGTGATTTTTCGTTCACCATATTATGCTAAACAGGCTTCACATCTCTGCCTAAAGGGTTGAAGAGTTACACTATGGCTTCAACTAGCAGAGGCAACTTGCCTCGCGTGCTGGACACCAATGGCCAAACATCAGAAGAATCTGTTACTGAGGAGAGTGATACCATTGATGATGGTGAGCTGAATGTTGTTCCTTTCTTTTGCATTGATAATTGGTATTAGTTTCAAGTAATATCTACTATAAATATGAAAACAATGTCAGTCAAGTTGGTCAGTGACTGATGTCAAGGGTCAAAGAAGGGGCTTGTACTTACCCAGTTTCTTTGTTTAGATTTAGGGTGGGCGTGCACTGTGTAGCTTGAAAATATTATGTGAATCCCTATGCCTTTGTGAATGATAATTGTTTTGTTGTTCTAATGTGTTGACAGCTGTTGTGTTTTTCTTGTTATTGTCATTTTTTGCTATTGTTATGTATTTATTTATTATTGTGTTGTTTCTTTTTATAACAAGTCAGATAATGATGATACTCCTATGGGTGATGGCCTCTGGATGAGGCTTATGAGTGAAGATGTGGGGCCTACTGATATTTCTTTCACTGGTGTGCCTGGTCCATACATCCACCTCAAACCCCTCAGCCTCTGCTTGTAGAATATGCATGACTTTTAATTACAGATGACCTGGTTGACCTGTTGGTGGCCCAAACAAATCTCTATGCCCAGCAGTGGATACAACAAAACCAAGCGTACCTGACTGACCATCCCTTTTCTCGTGTCCACCAATGGATAAAGCAAGAACATACTACAAGGGAGGAAATGTATGCTTTCTTCTCAGCATGCATAAACATGGGACTCATCAAAAAACCTACTATTGAGTCTTATTGGAACACCACTAACGACAGTCAGAAAACTCTGTGGTTTCCAGAACACTTCACTCGGGACAGGTTCAGTCTTTAATGAAATTTCTTCATTTTACTGATAACACTACCCCCTGAAAATCACCCTGATTATAAACTGTACAAAGTGCAGCCTCTGTTGAACTATTTCAACAGAAGATTTTTGTTGAATTACTGGCCAGGAGAAAACATTTGTATCGACGAGAGTGTGATCGGCTATCGTGGGAAAACTCCACATCTGCGCCAATACATGCCGAACAAACATCATGCTCGTTTTGGTGTGAAGCTGTGGTATCTGTGTGATTCCCAGACTGGATATCTCTACAGATTTGAAGTCTACAAAGGAGCTATAAATCCCCAAGACAAATCATCTGAAGGATATACCTACAACCTGGTCATGCGCATGATGACAGAAGCAAACTTGCTGCACAGTGGACATCATTTGGGGCTTGACAACTATTTCACCTCACCCTGGCTCCTTCTTGATTTGTACAACTGGCAAACAACAGGTACTGGGACAGTTCGCAAAAACCGAAAAGGTTTACCCATGAGCTCTGTAAACGCTCGTCTCAGAAACAAGGAGGTGGCTGACGACGTAAGGGAAACCTGCTTTGCGTCACCTACAAGGATGGTGGCAAACAGCCAATTCTTCTGTCCACCAAGACATGTGCTGGATTTGCCATGTCAATAAATTCAAAAGAAAAGAAGAGGAACCTTCCAAAGACTGTCATCCTCTACAATAAGTCAATGGGAGGTGTGGATATGGCTGATGCCAGACTGTATGCATACCTGGCAGAACGACGGACCATGAAATGGACGATCAAGGTATTTTTCTCATTGCTTGGCCGGGCTCTGTCGAATGCCCATATGGTCTATACAGATCACACATCAGACACTCCAAAGGTGACCAGATATCAGTTCAATGTGTCTGTTCTAGAGGCCCTGATGGGCAATTATCATCCTCCCAAGGTCATATCCCGAAAACGTCGATCAAAAGCTGAACTTGCTGCCGCAGAAATGGTTCCACCAATGTTTCTGCCACCTACAGCCCAAGCCCAACCTGGGCCCTCTCCTTGCAAAATCCAAAAACTGGCTGTAGGCAAGAGGAGAAATTGTGTCTACAAACATGCAACACATGTAAGATCCTTGTATGAGTATCCTTCATGCAATGTTGGATTATGTGTGGAGTGTTTCGTGCCCTACCACAACAACAAAAAAGCGTCAACACCCTGAACATTTGACCTGAAAAATGTGTGGGATGTAAATATTCTTCGATAAAATGTGTTTTGATTCAAACAAGATATACTGGAATTCGGCCTTTTTATATTTTTTGTCAAAATTTTGTCTTTGTCAACCAATTTTTACATGTATGAATGCCATCATTGTCATGAGGTGAATTCCAAAATTTTCATCTCCAATGTATAAAATTTCCATTTATTTGCATTCTCCAATCAATACCCTTTACAAAAATGTATAGTTATATGAGGTTTTATAGAGAAATATGGGTGTGATAGTGACATTTTTGAGTTCTGTCTAAGTCCTCTATTATTATACCATTTTACTCCCCAATCTGCATACTGTACTGGATTTTACTCTAACGCTAAGAGGGTTAAGCCGTATGTCTCGTACAAACCAGATCCTGAGGCTTTTGCCATAGACGCTTCCAGCCTGAACTGGGGAAAAGAATGTTTTTTAACATTTCCACCTTTTGCTCTTACTACCAGGGTACTGAACAAGATCATGGCAGACAAAGCAACTGGCATCCTTATTGCTCCATTCTGGCTGACACAGATGTATTATCCAATGCTAATGACGATGCTGATCAACAACCTGGTGCTTCTGTCAGCACGTCAAAACCTTCTGCATCTGCCGAGCAATCCAAACAATGCAAAGTCCACCCACTTCACGAGAAGTTGAGATTACTGGTGTGCAGAGTGTCCGGTGTACCCACAAAAGCAGAGACCTTTCTGAAACAGCAACCAATTTGCTCATGGCCTCATGGTGATCAGACACCAAAAAGACATATGAACAATATATTTTCAAAGTGGCAAAGGTTCGCTGGTAAACAAAGTGGATCCAGTTTCACCACCTGTAAATGTTGCTATTAATTTCTTAGCCATGTTGTATGACCAAGGAGCTTCTTATTCCTCACTATGTATTGCTCTCTCTGCTATGTCTTGTTGTTTAAATATCGATGGTCAAACAACATTTGGCAATCTTCCCACTGTCATAAGATTCATGAAGGATGTGTTTGAAGAAAGGCCTAGTCTGCCAAGGTCTTTAAAATATACAACATGGGATCTTAAATTAGTTCTCAACCTGTTGGGACACTTGGGTTCCCAATAACTCCCTAGTCTTAAAGAGCTTACTCTTAAACCTGTAACGCATTTAGCCTTACTTATGGGGCAAAGATGTCAGACACTTCATAAACTGAGCATTGATTGTATGAAGATGACCAATGACAGATGTGTATTTACTATTAATACCTTGTTAAAATACTCGAGGAGAGGATGTCATTTACAGCCTATTCAACTAAGCCCTTTCCTTCCAAACAAAAACATCTGTATCATAGAAGTCTTGAAGGAGTATCTCTCCAGAACTAAAGAGCATTGTGTGGAAAATAAGGCAACACTGGCCATACAAGCTCAGTTTTTGCTCCATTCTAACTGTGCAGCTTGGGTTTGCACAGTTCGTACGGTGCATGTAGGGGGAAATTAGGTCAACTTTATCGTCGCAAAATCCCAAATTGAGCAAATCAGACAACGCCTGATATTTTTTGCGCAGTTCTGCAGGCCAAAGCTGAGCATGACCGGATGCTGTCAGCTTCCTTTGAAGTTAGCTTCAGGCGGAGAGTAAATGCAGTCAATTTATTATGTAAATCATAGCTCAAATCAAAAAAAATAATTACAGATTTGGAACCAGCGTGTCCAAATTAGGGCGGGCTACGAGTGCACGTCTCGATTTGATGCTTAATAAAAAAGATAGCAATCTATATTTATCCCTACCCTAGATCAAGTACATGTAGGGCCTACCGATAAGATTGCTGTGTCTGATATTGTTCTAGAGTGCTGGGATTTAGCATGACTATGGCTATAGTGCACCTAGCATAGCTGAATATGTTTGCAGCCAAAAAAACGTAGAGTAGTAGTAAGTCTCTCATGTGGACATATCACTTTATTCATCACTGTCTTCATTATCTCTAAATGAAGTCTTAAGATCTTACATTATACAATGCTCAACAAATAAAGATAGGACTTTAAACCACTCTTAGATAATTATGAAAATCTTCAGAGTACAATCACAGTTCCTTCAATATATTAATACACTGGGCTTTATTCTTGTCAGCTTTTTTGCTCGCCTATTCTTCGCTACACAATGTGCAGTTAGACTCGATATCTCGCAACACCATTTGTCTCCATGGAGAAAACTGAATCCCACAGCTTGACAAACTGAACATGTGGAGGGTTCGAATGTTCAGTTGAATTGACTCCGGAACCAGTGTTGACACATCTGAAGGAAATACGGAGTCAAATTAACTGAGCTTGTATGGCCAGCTTTAAGTTTCCACAATCCATTTAAGCCAGTTAGTAAAGACACTATTGCTCGGTGGCTAAAGACACTACTGGAATTGTCAGGTATTGACATATCAGTATATATGGCTCATAGTATCCGTGCTGCTAGTACATCTGCAGCCTCACGATCAGGCCTGCTAATTTCTGTTATAATTAAGGCAGCAGGATAGTCCCATGAGGACACTTTTGCTAAGTTTTATAAAAAACAAACTTCATGTAATTTTGAACAAGCTTTACTAAGTGCTTATTGGAAATAAAATCTTACTCAATTCCTATTATAAGACACAGTCTTTATTTGCGTCCTTTGCTCACAGCCACAGCTCTAAAATTTCATATTACCATGGAGCGCCTGATGAAATTATAGAAACAAACAAGGCTTACCTTGGTAAGGTGATGGTTGTTTCTGATTTTATCGACTCTGCCGTCAGAGAGTCAAAACTGACTAATACTCCACATTGAAATGTGTAATTTCATCTTGACTCCTGAGTCTATGAGCGATCTGAAGTGTGACCAGTGGTGGGAAGCGCGTCGGTTCTCATCTTACCACTCTGTTCCTGACGACAGAGTCGATAAAATCAGAAACAACCATCACCTTATCAAGGTAAGCCTCGTTTGTTTCTATAAATATACTACAATATAAAGTACTTTCCTCTCACATCCAAAGTCGTTAATCCTAACACATGACACATCTAACTTCTTAAGGGGAAGGGCGGGTCCTGAAATTGGTTGTTGCTCAAAAAATTCGTTTTGGACTTCTGTTTGCTCTTAAAAGTTATGCCATTTTCAAATATAAAAATGGTATAAACAAGCTGATATGTCCATTCTAAGGTCTTGAAAGGATGGTCATTCAATGTTTGCCAGTACCTCAAACATGCATTTCCTGTCTCAGTCAAGGCTCAATGACAGATCGACAATATTTCACTTTATAAGGGCACATAGTGCACAGAGGACTTGATTATGATCTTCTTCACCAATATCACGAGCTCCAGTGCCTGAAATGGACACTGGCTGACCACTGGAGATGCTGACCATACCAAAAATCAGCGAAAATTTTTAACAGAACCTCTAAAATGAAGTTCCCACGGCCCATTGAGAACATAATTTGCCCCATTTCTGCTGTTTCAAAGCACAGTAGTGCCAAAGTACAGTAGTGCACTATCTGTCACATCAAGGGTCTAGTCACTTTTATTTCTGACCAAAGAAGACATGGCGGCCATATATAGACTTCCCAGGACCCTGAAGCTGCTCCACGGCGGGCCGCTAGTGATTGGGGTAAGGGAGCAAAAAGGGATAAAAAAAAAACATAAACAGATGCCCAGTAAAAGGCAAAATAAGTCATACAAATCACTGAGAGAACTTTAGAATGTGAAGCAATTATGTTTTTAGTTTGAAAGGCCAATATAAAAGCTTCTTTTGAGTATTTTTCTTGTTGAAAATACTTTAAATGCCTTTTTCTCACAATGATGTTTTTCAGCACAAATGTGCGATCTACATTCTTACTTCTGGACCAATTATCATCAAATCTGGCAATGAATACAGAACAAAACAATATGTAAATTTTGTCAGGAGGGATTTTAAGTTTTTGAGAAATTTGAGATTTTGGGGTCAAATCTTTTAAAAACTCTTGACCTTTTTACATACCAATTTTAAAAAATTGTAGAAAAAAAAAACTAAGCATTTTATTAAAAAATCTGGCCTGAAAAAATTTAGACATTGAAGGGAAAAATATGTATGCAAATTTTCAAGCAAATCACTTGGAAAACTTCAGAGCCTATCGAAGGCTAGGTTACACAATATCAGGTAGCAAAATCCAAGATGGTGGCCATTGCCATGGCAACCACGAGTGATTTTAATTTTTTTTGACTGTTTTCCACTAATTTGAGCATGCCAAAACCAATGGTAATGATTAAAATCAACTCCCACTAGAAGTTT
>JBCEWB010000010.1:8255-19515 GCA_039654565.1 Peronia peronii | reverse complement strand
TCCATCCCTGGCATTGGGGTTCATGATATTGCTAAAAGAGGTCATAATCAAGTGTCTTATGCATCTTTTGCCTACATATAATCATATAGCGATGATTTACGACTGCATGTAGCAGTCAGATGAAGCCAAATTCTGGTTGACAGCAGGCTAGGCCTACCGTTGAAGGACCATCGGTCAAACACGTTAGAATGGACATATCCACTTTTCTTTTTATACCATTTTTATACGCAGAAAAGGCAGGTCTTTTAAGAGAAAGCAAAAACCCAAAATCGCATTTTTTGAGCAAAATCCATATTTCAGGATGCCCCCCCCTCCTTTAAAGATGTTCTGATCATGTCTTTAATCGAAAGAAAAGTGGTCAAGCTCCAGAATTCTAATGTCTGATTTTCAAAAAGCGAAAACCAAGAGCAAGCAAGGCAGCGACGATGTCTGGGATATATATATATATAAAACATTCGTTTCAGAATTTTATGAGAGTGGAAATATGGGGGAGAGAGGAAGGGCAGTGCCAGTTCTTCTTGCTCCTGATTTATTTTTGATAAAGGAGGCAAAACTTCTGTGTTATACATAACAAACTTTGGCTCTAGTGAACTTGAAGAATTCTTATCATTTAGCAAAAAAAAATTTTTTTTTATTCCCTTGGACACCTTCGTGGATATGAGTGTCTTAGAGAGTTTGTTCTTGAAAGTGGACTGAGAATCCCGAAAACTTTTCTCAACAAAATTGTGGGAACGCCTCATCACATTAAGCCGGCTTTTAAATTGCTTAGACTTTGAATCGGACCAGCTTGGCACGTTCATGGGTCATGATGTCATAATACATAGTGTGTACTACAGTCTGCCTGAAAATACTTTGCAGTTGGCAAAGATGAGTAGCTTACTTATCGTCTTAGATAAATATAAAGTTAGTTCATTCAGTGGCCAGAGATTGGAAGATATATTTGTAAATTTACAGAAGATCTCAGAGATGAAAGCGAAGAAAAAGATGAGGAAAACAGAGCTAGGAAAAAGATAAATGAAAATGTAAATAATACTGAGCACAGAATACATACCAAATTCAAAAGAGGCAAAATTAACCCATGCCATGCCCTCTCTGATGAATAGATTAATTCTGTTAGCAACTATTTTGAACTGATATCAGGGTCCTGAGAAAAAAAAAAAGTGAAACATTCCTTATAGAAGGTTGTCTTTCGGTGGGTGGTGATAGATACAGTCAGAATCGCATTATCAAACAGAACGAAAATTAAGCAAGTAGTACAGACAGCCACGCGCGTTCCAGGAATCTCACTGATATCATCCTCGATCAGACTGGTTTTAACTTTACGAATAGAATGTGAGGCTTCGTTTACAGTCTGCCCTAAATCCTGAAGTTCAACAGCATTGGCTCCCAGAAGCTGCCTCTCCCGACTCCTTATCAGCGGTTTGAAGGATTGCAACAGCCTGAGCCGATAAATGTGATTTTGCCGTGGTCCAGTCTGAAAATCCCAGTTCTTTTCGAATTGCATTGTCCCACCGGGCTTACCTCCTATGGTGGTAAACGAAATGGACTGCTTCGTCCTTAAATTTGTAAGATTGATGTCAGGGTAAGCTTTTAATCGTAGGCGCCCATCACATCAACTAATTCAAATTTTATTGTGTCGCGACTCAGAGAAGGAGTTAGGCTTTGTTCAGTCAGTTTGTTGTAATAATCATCCACCATAGGTTGGAACAACTCCTGAAGCAGCGATACTGACGTAATGGCTGCTCCTTGTTGTGTATCTTATTCTGGAAACAGTGGTAAGTTAGTATCAACACCCACATTGTCGTCTATTGGATCTACGTCGTCACGATCAAAAGCGGCATTATCAAACTCATAGTTCGCCATTTTATCATATTAAAGATTGATACCTGTTTAAATGAAAGGTTACCGATATGGATTCGAATGTATTCGGACGAAAACGTAACCCTTACCGACGTCTGAGAGAACCTTTAGGAGTTAAATGCATTCGCCAGTCAGTCATCGTGACAAACAACCCTAGTACGATCGATCAGAGCCAACAGCTTTTTGTACGGTTCCCAAACATTGGCGCTAATGATGTTATTGTTCCTGGGACGGCTAAGTTTGCTTTTAATATTTCTCTAACATCTAGTGACGCCAATAGATCAGTGGTCCAGACCCTGGGCCGTGCTTTGGTAAAGAAGACCACAATCAAGATCAGCGGCAATGAGGTGATGTCTATCAATGATAGCGATGTTTATCACTGCTACATGGACCTTTGGAAAACAGCTCAAGAGATAAATAATGCACAGTATCACGGCATTGACACAACCATCGACAGGAATGTCAGCAAACTCCGGCTCGGGACTGAGGATAAAGATGAGTCTGCGCTTGACAAAAAAGCAGTTGCGGAAGTCTTTGGTAACCGGTACTGCATCCCTCTCGACTTCGAGTTGCTTAAAGGTCATATGCCATTCTATCAGTCGGCCCTAGGAGACCGGCTCGAATACGAGCTAACCTTCAACGACTACAGCCGCGTAATCGTGCCCACAGATGATATTGACCCCAGCTATACCATCGAGATCATCTCGCTCAAATATGACATGGTCACACAGCCCGAGCTCGCCCGGATGATCTGTAACCAGTATGCCGGCCCGCCTGGTAATTTTATACGACCGTGTACTCCGACACCGCAAAATCACCCGCGACAAGAGCGACACCTTGTGGAACATAAACCTCAACGTACCCGTTCGCAGTATGAAAGGGATCTTGATGCTGTTCGAAGATTCAGACGCAGCCAAGTTTTTTTCACGGCAAACTGAGCGATTCTACAATCCTGGTATAACCAAACCAAAGGGTGTACCCAACCAGCTGTACAGCCATGGCATGCTCCCCCATCAGCAATAGAATGAGGCAAGGAAGTACTTTGCCGCTGGCTGTAAGCATCATCCTGAGGTGGCCATGGTCGCGAAAGATCTAGAACTGTCACACATGTACATAGGAAAATTCTACTATTATGGGTTCGTCTTGTGGCTAGACCTACGCTCCACAGACAACGATCAGTTACATGGCCGTGGTCGGCGTACTGAGAATGCCAGTGAAGAAGCGAGCATCCAGATCACGAAAAAAGTTGGAATAGCTGGTACATTAGACATTTATCTCTATGTGATTATGGATGCTCAGCTCAACATCGAAGATGGTCGATTTGTCTCGGCAGTCTATCAACCTCTTTCCAAGAGATCCTCATTCGGCTGTTATCTGTGGAATGACAGAATGTGGGAAAACCACATTCATATTTAAACTTTTAGAAGGTCCCTATGGCGGTGTTTTTCAACACATTGTTATCTTATGCCCCACTATACAATACAATCGAACCTATCAAGAATGTCCCTGAGTGTCACTGATTCCCAGGTCTATGTTGTAGATTCAGGTGAAAGGCTTCAAGATTACCTATGCGCCTTGTAATCAGATATTCGAGGGCTCACCAACCCTTTACATTATCGACGACTACAGCGCCAGCAGGGCATTTACAAAACAAAACAAAAACAGGACATGGCTTTCTCAGGCCACCATACGGACCTATCTGTGTGGGTCCTAACCCGGAAACATAATTCGGTTCTGAACGGTCTCCGCGAACAGACGCGCTGGGTCGCCCTTTTTCACTGTAAGGATGAAGACAGCTTCGAGGAATGAGCGGGCCATAGTAACTGAGCAGCTAAAAAAGACAAAACATGTTAAGCTGGTGTTGAAGAATGATCAGCCAGCTACTTATAAGATACTTGCTGAGTAATTACTAAGCAAATGTTAAGCAGTGTTAACCAGTGTTAAGCAAATACTAAGCAGTGTTAAGCAAATACTAAACGTATGCTAAGCGATGTTAAAGAATGGTCATAACGTAATAGTATAATCATCATGTGGGAATTATTTTTGATAAGTCTGTTGCAAATAATCACACTTTTTGTGATCGTATGGGCGATGTACCAAGATATTAGAGTTCGGGGAATTTTATTTCATATCACGCGTTATATAAGAACAAATATTTAAATGGACGAGATACTAGACCAAGAATTGGAAGATGAAACTCAAGTCAAACAGCCATCAAATAACCCTCGGCCTAAGGTTAATTCTCATCGGAATAGATTTTCTGCCTTGGCAGCATAAGGTCACACCAAACAATACCTTGGGAAGGAATTAATCGTGGACCAAATTGAGCGAAGACGAAGTCGAAAGCTTTACGCTCGATACGATGCAAGATTAGGTGCTGCCATGACAAAAACGTCAGGACAGACAGCTTTACAGCTTTATTTAGCAGTGATGTGTATATTTCTTCCCATTCCCCTTGAAAAACATCCTGCACTAGTACGTGATCTTGAGGTTGATCCGTTTGTCGAACATGCGCTTAGATGTGCTACGTATGAGCTCTATCACCGCTATGGTATATTTCTAGCACAGAAAACAGCTGCTCTAACGACAGCTAAGTATTGTCAATTTAGATATCAGTGTCCTCCCACTGTATACGATGATGGAGCAACAACTACAAGTATCGGAAGCGATAGCACCATCGGAGGTGACAGCACCTTCTGGTGGTTCGGAAACGTAAACCAATAAGAAAAACCCTAAGAAAGTTGCAGCCGGGCGTGCTGGCGCTATAGCCAAAAAGGCTAAACAAGAGAGACTACTTGAAGAGCTTAAAGAAACTAAAGAATCACTCTGTGTTGATAAGCAGTTTACCCCACAACAAGATGAGCAAAATGATGTTCAACAATCTACCCCGGAGTATGGAAACCGGTTACCTTGGGTTATAACCGGTCTTTGCTGGTGCATTTCTTATATGTCAGCAGTTTTCACGTCCACGAGTACAATGAAGTAGTGTTACAAAGCAGGTTCCCCCAACTCCTTCGCCCCACATCAATCAAATAAAGACCTGTGACCCTTTTCATATGGAATAATAGAGCACGACGACTGAAGGAAAAACTCTTGAAACGATTTACATCACAGCGCTGTTGTATCCGGTTACTCTATTGGATACTCAAAGCTGATCAAAATGGTTTTTAGGAGGTGCTTCTCCCAAGCTGGACCCCCATCCCACGTGATGCTGGTATGTTGGTTTTAGATGTATGTCTCGCTATGGCGACCGAAGAAATATTAATTAAACAAGGGATAATACCACCAAATATAGTAAAATAATTTTGATGGCATCTGTAGCACTATAAGTAGAGGGCGTCATTGTAAACGCTCTGGCATTCAGCGGCAGCAACTATCTTTTCTCTGTATTAGGGAGATCTGGAATTGACCAGGAACGCAAACGTCATGATAAGGCAGTTGAGAAGCTGCAAGCTGCTCAAGCAAAATGGTCTCGACAGCGAACTAAACGTCTTGACTGGATCAACGAAGAGCTTCGGCGACAAGGTCGTACGGTTCACACCTTTAACGACGTCGATGCGGCCATTCGCGAGTATACAAAAGTTTCTGGTGTCTCATTAAATCCTTTGACACCCGAGCCAAAATTCTCAGATTTTTACACACCTAGCAACGCACAAAAGGACCCTGAAATCACTTTTATTGTATTAAGGATGACCGTGACAGGGTTGGTGGCTTACAAGCTAGTTACTAATAGACAACAGCAAATTTAGGTAAATATTTTTTTTTAAACTATTGAAGACATATTTGAAATGTTGGAATAAATAAATTGTGCGTCATTTAGCGAATATATATTACAGTCCTCAGTGTTACTAGGAAGGTCTTGCGGCCATCAAGAAACTAGCTATCGCAGCGAAAGTTACTGAAGATGAGGCCAAGAACTTTTTGAAAAAAAAAACAGGTCATATGGCAGATTTATTTACCAGCTCCACAACACATTCCAAGATCGACCCTTGATATTGTTGTACCAAACGAAGGTCATCAGGCTGACCTGCTCTTTCTTCCTCACAATAAAATTAGTAAGCACACCTACAGATATGCCCTCACCGCAATCGATATCGCCAGTCGATTCAAAGCCGCTGAGCCCCTGACCACAAAAGAGGCTAAAGAAGTTGCTGATGCTTTGTCTCGCATTTATAAACTGCTCCAAATTGATCCTGGGCGTGAATTTATGGACTCAGTCACTCGGTTGCTCGAAAAGCATGGGGTTTCTGTCAGACGAGGCCATGTGGACATCCACAGGGACCAAGGTATTGTAGAGGTTTCAGCAGGACCCTGGCCGAGAGACTATTCGGACACCAACATGCCCAAGAGGTGCGGCTCCCCCTCGGCGAACGGTCTACACAGTGGCTGAAACGGCTACCAGCTGTGGTTGCAGCCTTGAATGGAGAAGTGACCAGGCTGACTGGTAAGATGCCGAAGGATGGTATCAAGGCTAAGACGCTACCTCGCAGCACACCATCTTCAATAGTTCCTGGCCGTCCTGTTGGCGAAAACTTCCTTCGGGTGTTGGCTTTCGCTGTCTGTATCAACCCGGTGAGCTGGAGGGCGGACGTCGTCGTGCGACTGATCCTGTATGATCTCTAGACGTATATGGAGTCGGACGCTCGGTGACCAAGCCTGGCGAGCCTGTGCTCTACTATCTGCTATCGGACAAGAGACCTAAATGAGGATTTGTCCGTGAAGAGCTTCTCGTGGTGCCACCTGACATTCAACTTCAGCCTGATGGAATCCTACAGCGTCGCTAACTCTTTGCATACATAGGCTAGAGTGTTCACCCCATTTTCTGCTATCCAACGTTTAGAGTCAAATGGTGATAGTGACACCTTATTCAAGTGCTGTCCGTAAATATTTTGTCGTTATTTACCGACTATGTTTGGTATCGCATTGTACTTTCACGGGGCATTTAGACAAAGGCAATAAAGTTATTCACAGGATGTATTATTGATTGAGGTTGCTCTAGCTAGATTTAACGGTTATTTGATACATTTAATAGCAACATCATGATAAACAAGTCTATTTTAGAATTTAATGCATTTTTATTATACTTTTTCAGTTTCAGGGGCATTTAGACATTTTATACATAAATAAGGCTTTGAAGAGAAAATAAAGATCTAAAATTTCAATCTGTGGTTTCGCGTGGATTCTGCTGGAGTGGTGTAAATAAGTTTTAAATAAAGAAAATAAGCCCTCAGACAATTTTTGAATAGAGGTTTATAACGGTGGTTCCAAAACACGAGGTTGAAAAAATCTTTAAATGGGTGAAAAAGCTTAAAAAGATATGTTGATGTTGTTTAAAGAATTTTTAAAACCTGTAAACAAAAGGGTTAACATGGGTAAAATTAATTTTTAAATAGAGGCTTAAAAAGGTATGTTGAAGTTGCAGATTTTCCCCTAGAGTGCTATTTTTTAAGGCTTAGAAAGACTTGTTGTATCTATAAGCCCCCAAAGCTATTGAAGAGACATATTTCAATTTGGAAAATCGTGTGGGAGGGTTTATATTGGAAATGGGAGGTTAAAATGGCAAAAGGTAGCTAAACATATAATCTTAAGTGATGGTGGTGGGACAGTTTTCTTTTAAAATCTAATCTTTAAACTTTTTACTCGATAGTTTTCCTTCATTTATTTGTTTTTGCTAGGTCCACCACTCCTCCATCTTTGCTACTTTTTTGATATTTCATGTGAACCAAAGTTTTAAATTTCAATCAGTTTCAATATGCACTGATTTTATTTGCAGTGGTAATTTGAATCTTTATGGCTTTTCTTTTTTCACCTTGTGCTTTCAAAACATTTAAAGATATATATCTTGAATACGTTTTTAGTGAATTTCTGTTTTCTCTTATGAATGAAAGGCATGACTGAATATAATTACAGGTTTCTTGATTTTTTTTCTTTTTCTTCCTTCAATCTTTAGGGGAAAAAAGGGATTATATTCAAATAATAGGGGGGGGGGGGGTGGGGGTGGGAGAGGTCCTGAAATAAAGATTTTGCTTTTAAAAAATGCCATTTTGGGTTTTTGTTTTCTTTTAGCAGTTCTTCTTTTTCTGAGTATAAAAATGATATCAAAAAGGGGATGTGCCCATTCTAACGTATTTGACCCATGGCCATGCAACAGATGTCCTGTCCTATTGTCAGCCAGAATTTTGCTTTCTCCGGCTGCTACATGCAGTGATCGGTCATCACTGTTTGATAGTATACATGCGAAGAGTGCATAAAACACTTGATTATGACCTCTCCTGTCAATATCTTAAGCGCCACAGCCAGGAATAGACACTGGATGACGACTATGTGGCGAAAGAAAAAATAATGGTGATCACATAAAGTGCAAGCTTTGAAAAAGCTCTCTAAAATAAACTTCCACGCCTGATAAATAGTAAAATTTCAGAGGTCAGTTGTGGAATATAATATGCCATAGTAAAGGTCAAAACACCTTTGGTTTAGACAGAACAGGGTATGGAGGCTATATATGGGCTCCCAAGAACCCTGAAGCAACTCTGTGGGAGCCCTTATGACGATGGGAGATAGGGAGCAGAATTCGAGAAAAGATATGCCCAGAAAGCCAGGAAGAGGCAACACAAGTCACAGAAGTTAAGGTGTGAGGGCTTGTGTGTGAAAAGGGAACGTTTTGCAGCTAAAAGCCGAATTAAAAACTTATCTGTGTCAATCTTTGGTTGACAAGAAAGTTTTAATGCATGTCCTCAAAAACGAGTTTTTTTGCTATATGCTTTTCATTTCTGACCAATTATAAACCACATTTGTCTTATATCATTTTAACAAGACCAAAAGTAAGTGTGTGCAGCTCATTCTCTCTGCAGGTTTTAGAGAAATTTTTGAAAACAATATGTAATGAAATTTCAAATTTCGCCGATTTTTTTTCATGCAAAGAGATGAAAATACGTAATGATTCAGACATTATGTTAAACAATATGCTCACCAAGTTCTATCTAAATCTCTTGCTATTTTGGTGGAGGACATAGCTTTTAAGTAAGCCATTTTAGAGACGCCAACATCCAAGATTGCGGCATTGCATTGTCAACCATTTAACAGTCTATTTTTTCATTGTGTTCCTGTAATTTGAATATGTTCAATTCGATGGAAAAGATTAAAACAGTCTATTATAAATAATAATAGTATTTTTGTTTTAAAACATCATCTTGAGAACGCCCCCTCCCTCCCCCTTAAGACAGTAGAATTTATCAATGTCTTCCATCTGTTGTATCAACCATGTATGCCGTTATTACTTCCAAGATACAGTGCTCATGAATATTATTATGCCTCATGCAAGACTTTAGTTGTGCTCTGAAAAAAAAAAGAAATGACATATCTTGATACGCCATTTCTTTCCATTATATCAGCTCTAACCCAAAGATGAGGAAACAAAATTATTTCAATCTAAACACACAAAATAACCTCAGAATTCGTTTCTCTGCTTTGTTTTCAATAACTTTGTTTTGCCCGTGTCTTAAATTGAAAGTTATTAATAAGATATTTGTTTTTCAGTTTCTTAAGAGAACTGATGTAACTGTTTAGAATAATGAAAATGGCATCTCCAAAATAGTGGAATGTCCGCAGTTTAAGAAGAGTGGTTGGTAGCAGTGAAATATCGGTGTAATAATGGTTTTCAGCAATAGAGTATCAGTGTGTTTAGAGGAGACAGTAGAGGTTTTTCAACAGTGGAATGTTAGTGTGTTTAGAAGAGACAACAGTGGTTTTCAGCTGTGAAATTTCGGTGTGTTTAGAAAAGACGGTAGTGGTTTTCAGCAGTAATTCTAGCTTTGTTTAAATTTGTAAGTGCATGTGATATGACATATGGTATATTTGGTGACATTTAAAATTTTAAATAACGAACACAATGACAGTTAGATCTAGTACTGAACTACTAATACGGTATGCTATTTTCTCTAGCATTTATTTATACTCACTTAAAAGTACAAACAGCAATGTTTGTGAAAAAAAAATTCGTACAAATTGGCTTTAGACTATGATGATATGAAAAGACCAATGTTATCTAGATTCTTCAATTTCGATGAAATTAGCATCAGTGTAGAAAATAAACGATTTGCTGCACAGTCAAAGATGACCAATAATTAACTTTGTACAATTACAATAAAATAATCTATTAGTGACTTTATCATTTATCAGTATCTACACTAATCCCTGCTTGAAAACTTTCAGCGAACCTCATGTCAGCTTGAACATTATAGCTTTTGTCACCCAGCCATTGAAACTCTCGAATATCTGTTAATAGAAAATTTATGACGAATCCGTTATATATATTCTGATTTGTCTTACTAAAACTACAGCATGATAACAGTGATTTCAGGAAAGCTCTTCATTTCACACCTACAGATGTGCATATGAAGAAATCAAGAGTATTAACTATTAAGCTTCTCTTTTAATAAAGTATTGTTGATATAAATCAATGCATTTAAAAAAAAAAAGAACACGTTAGTATGTATTTGTTTTTTAAAAAATGAAATAATAAAATAAATTATAAAAAATAATTTCAAAAAATCTGCAGACTCATTTTCAAAGTAGTTTTTCTTTTTATTTTGTAATTTCTGAACTGAGACCAGATCTATATTGATAATTGAGTTGTTTCAGCATCAGTTCCACAAACACAAGAAGCCTAGCTGGTAAGAATGTCAAATGGATGCATTCGTGTAGAAATAGAGATAGAGCTAGAGTTTAGAATGCAAACCTAGATCTAATTCTTGATATTGCCACAGTATACTAAGACTACTGGTACCGGTGACAAGTCATATTTTTCACTCAGTTATGTAAAATATATTTGTATAAGTGCAAAACAATGTACAATATGTAGGCATATCTAGATCTAGTGATCAGAATTCAAACTAAAGCTTTGACTTAGACTAAATTCGTAAACGACATCGAAGTGACATAGGATTTACATAAAATATTAGATGAGCAATACAGGCGACAATTAATTTACTTCGGCAACAGATTTACAAAGAGGCTACATATAGACTTGGTAGCCGATTACTAAAGGATGCATTTATGTTGACTGAGATCTAAATAGATCTAAATTAATTTAGAACTTAGGCCGAAATGAAACTAAATACAGATCTAAAATAAAAATGCAATGCTCCACAAAGATTTAATGATCAGGCTTTGAGCCTGACAGATCCCAAAAGTTTAAATTTCACTCACACTTTAATCCCCAAATACATGTAGAGTGAGATGGAGATCTAGATATTTATACCTATTTTAGATCGATTTTCATCTCTTAAAGAGAATACATTTGATATGATACTATTCGATATGATTTACTGATCTTTCATTCAATAAAGCAACATGACCAGATTTATGGGGGGGGGGGGGGGGGGGGGAGGGGAGGGGGAGG
>JBCEWB010000009.1:1918035-1929637 GCA_039654565.1 Peronia peronii | reverse complement strand
TAAATTCACCGTAAATCCATTGCTAACGCTTCTTTTGGGGCCCCAGAACAAGCATTTGTTCTATGGGCTTTCCCCCCGTACCGATTTCGACGCTGTGACCATTCTAAATTTAGAAGTTCGCGCGCTTTTCGTGACGTAGCGTATTGTGTCATCATTTGTTATGTTCAGAAGAACCAATCAGAAAATAAGGATTTGTTTGCTGCGGAATATCCACTATCATTGTCAGCCGTGTTGGAAGCCGTGTTTACTGTTGTGCAGAGCAAGACTGTGCAAAATGACAGAACTGACAATTTTGATAAGCTTTCTATTGTCGTCATCACATTTTGAAAATGTTATGTTCAGAAGATTTCCTGTGGAAATTGTGTTCGAAAGCACAGTTATGCATATTTTGTACATTTTGAATGAACCTTGGTCAGTAGTAACATCGCAAGTAATATAATAGAGCTGAAATAAAGCTCATTGTGCTTCTGATGAAAATTGGAGAAAAAAAAAACAATGACAGAATTGGACTAAGGAATAAAAACAAAGACACCATAAATTTATATGATGATTTAGAACATGACTCACGTATTGTTGAAGTTTTCTATCCGAAAACCTAATCCCGTGTGATATTCATGAGCCTTCAGAAGGCTTCTATTTTTTGAGAAGGGATGACAAACTAGTACACACCCAAGATACTCATTTATTATTTTGCCAGCTTTTCTTTTCCCACAGAGAACATGTTCTTTGGCAGTATTGTTGTTAAATTATGAATGTCTATATTTCAGTGACTGTTCAAGCACTTTTCGATGCTGTTTAAATTTATGTAAAGCTGCCACCCATATTTGTCATCATTGTTATGTTCGAAAGATGTTCGCTGTTTTGTCAAAATTCAAAGTAATTATGAATAAAGTGCCATTGTTTCATTGAAGCTATGCATTGCGAGTCTAATCCAACTCTCTGAGTTTTAGTTTATCCAAATTTTCAAGACAGAAATTAAATTATGAAAATGGAAAGTTTTTCATTTCTTTCAGACATAACTATGATACAAATGCAGACCTACAGACATTTAAAATTTCCAGTCTATCACATGGAAACCTCCTGCCTATGTGCAGTATGTTATGTAACACAGACAATTTTATTAAAAGTTGATGAGGACTAAATTTCAAGACCATTTCTATTCATAATATCTGCGTTTTGGACTCAAATGTAGAGAAAAGTAGAAATAAAATAGTTTTTGTCCTCTCCTGTAAAGTTTGACTCCAGACATTTGAGCGGTTGAATCATGTCGCGAAACGGTATACGAGGAATGTCATGAGATATTTTTTGTTGAAAAAATTTAACAGACGATCATCAAACATGAAACATAAGTTAGCAGAAACTTTGCTCTGACTGTTCAACAATCACAGTGTGGTTACATTGCATTCTGATGGTTCTTTTTTTTTTTTTTTTTTCTAGACCTGGTGGAGAGCTGAACGCTGGAGAAGACCAAGTAGAAGGCCTCAAACGGCTTTTGACTGAGGTGAGATAAATACCTAGGCTTATTGTAAGAAGTACTATATTGTGCTTCTTTGAGCTGGTGCTGCATCTCAGTATTTTAGCTCAATGAAGCAACTACTTCTTTCTGTCCATAGATAAATTTTTAAAATATTTTTTTATTCTTCTCCATATCTCTCTCTCTCTTCCTCTTTCAGCCCTATAGCCCTTTTACCCCTATTCTATTTATACACTCACTCCTCTCTTCTTCTTGTTTCTAAATGTCACTGAAAAGTACAGTTCTTGCGAGGTAATACAACTGGTAGTGCAAACTCTCAGAAGCAGATAATTGAATGCGTAATCGAATGAAGTTTGATCAGGAAATAAGCACATCAATTAAGATAATCCCTGATTTGTCACTTGTGGCATAAACAATGCATGATTGTGATATGGTTTCCAATGTTTGTGCTGTCATCTTACAGACCCTTGGGAGACAAGATGGTGCCCCTATGGACTGGGTAATTGAAGACACAATAGGCAACTGGTGGAGACCAAATTTTGAACCGTCTCAGGTATGAGCATGTAATACAAATGTACTTTTTACTCTGTCATTCATGAAATGTTTTTTTGATTTTCTTATGATTCAAGTCAGTTAACCTAATTTTTAAAGAAATGATATTCTTCCTTCCTTTGAGATGGCTGCCAAGATTGGTATTGACTATTTTTTTTGACTCACTTGCAACCATTCCCACAAAAGTTGCAGGATGGCTGACTTGACGCTAAAGAACCAATCCTGCAATCCTTGAGAGATAGCAGAAAATAATTTTTTCTCCTTCTGTTGTCCCGCGAACTATACGGGAATGGTCTTCTGCCGTTGCATAGCCATTTCTTTTGTTTCGTTGAAAGTTTCACCGGAATTAGCCGGTAACTTTTTTGTGGACAGATTTTCTTCTACAACCATTGACTTTTGGAGCGAACAACAAAATATCTCCAGGGCATTGCAGAATGGCCCATTATCGAAAAGCAACGAATGTGTTACAAATATTCAAACACAGACGATCTGAAGTGAACTGAATGTTATAATTCCGATCTAGACTCGGAATATGTTCCAATGGGTAGAAAGGAGAGGAGAGTGATTCTGAATCAGATAGCCATAGATTGAAAAAGAGTGCTGCTAGATCTAGATCTGGAGCCAGTGCTAGTAGTAAAAGGAAAGGCAAGGGGAAAGGAAAAGCCGTATTGAAGTCAAAGTGTGTACACCAATCCAGATCTAGACAATCTACAGCTGCGTCTGCATCTAGTGAACCTGTTTCAAAGCCAAGAAGAGACTGCAAAGTTTGCTATGACAAAGCTACCCTGATCCCTGGAGCTGCAAAGAAACAGAGAGCATGAGAAACTTACTACAAGTTGCTGTCTGTGACATTCCTCTATCTAAAGCCATTCCACACTAAAGCTAACTACCAGGCTGCCTAAGGTGCAAACTACTTTGTTTACTTGTTCTCTCATTCATTTCCAAGCATCATTCACTGACAAAAATTGAACAAGCACATCAGTTTCAGTGTGCTTTCACATCATATTAGTTTTTGTGTTGATTTTGAAAAATTTTTATTTTTCTAAAGAACTTGACAATTTTCAGTAAACCGTAAAAAAAAATTTTAAAAATTGAGACATCTTGGTGAAATTTGTTTTATTGTATAATGCATTCATTTATTATAAGTCTTGTGTCCAAAAATTACAGAGACTGGTCAGTTACAGCAAAAATAGTGTTTTTTTAACACGTCACCAAAATGCCTGGTCTTCAACAGTTGTGGTAATGTAAAAGGCCTGGTCTCAAGTGAGTTAAATGTTTGGCATGTTGTGATTAAATATTTGATATTAGACAGTATCTGGTGATTAAGTTACATTGGTTACACAGAGCTTCATGAAAGTTGTTATTTTCACCATGATCGACTCACCACAATTCAATGTTCTTAATCATCATTTCCTCAGTATCCATATATCCCTGCTCATATCACCAAGCCTAAAGAGCACAAGCGACTTTTTTTGGTACAGCTGCCAGAAAAAGGTGAGTTATTGGTTATGTAAGCTGATTGGTGTTACCTGGAGTGAACGTTGGTCATTAGTGAACGAGGGTTTGCAGAGCTAAACATAGATGGTGTATATTCCATGGATCCAGTCTCCTTTTGAAATCTCATCAGCTGAAATGCTACAGTGGAATCCACATCTGAGAATCCTGGTAGCATTGAAATTTCCTAAATTTGTCCTCTTTACATTCATGTTACACCTAAAATATCTAATATTGTCACACAGGTAGATTCGACAAGTTGCCAGCAATAAAAGGCTCTTATGGAAGTATGGATTTGTAGAAAGCTACCAAAGATGAAAAATCTCGGGTTTAGCTATGAAGCTTACCATACTACATTAGGGCTCATGACCACTTGTAGCAGTCCACACTTGCCTTAACAATTAGGGGATGGGGAGAAGTGAGGTTGAGCTTGTGAGTGGAGTGGAGAAGTGTGCTGACAGTGCTAACCTGTTGTTCACAACACCACGGTAAATAAAGAGCTCCTGGGACTAAACACAGACAGCAGTAAGCTAGTCTACTTTTAAAATCTCTTAAATGTTGTGATATTAACTCAGTGAGAATGCTGGTAGGATCTTTACAAACTATCCCAACATTATGTTTATAAGACCTAGTAATTTCTACATTATACCTTTGATTATTGTGGATTTCCTTAACAGATTTTAAATCATATTTTGGTGAATGACAGCTGACATGAAGAAAAAAGAGTATTAAAATACTCCTGTAGTTGTTCGATGCAGATATATTTGTCTATAGATTCCATGAATGATTAATTCTTGGCTGTCTTCCCAGTGATAAACATTTGGAAAGGAGCATTTGTGGTATCCAGTAAAAAGGCTTACCATTTTGTCGCTGCCTTTTTTTTTGTCCCCCCTGATATTTTTGTTCCTTTTGTTTGCCTCAAATTATTTAAAAACATTAGCTGTGAATAAAATACCAAGTGCATCAGATAGCAACATCCATTAACCTGAGACACATTTGATTTTCATCTCCAGCTCTGTTTGCTGTTCCACGAAATTACAAATTGGTTGCAGCTCCACTGTTTGAGTTATATGACAATGCGGCTGGCTATGGCCCAATAATTTCCAGTCTACCTCAAGCTTTGGCAAGGTAAGACTCATTTTTCCTGATATCCATACTAACCTCAACTGTAATGACTGCATATGTCTTTGGATTGTTATCTTGTGATGCCCCATTTAAAAACATTTGTGTGGTAGCTTCAATGATCTGACATGAGGCTTTTGCCTTGTGTCCTGCACTCATTCCAGAAATTCTGGACATGAAAAAAAAAGTTTGAGAAAAAAATATTCTTGCAGTTCAAACTGTTCCTGTTTATGGTATGGAGTTTTGTGCTGAATAAGGCTGTGGCCACAGTCCATCTGTGTCTGTGTCTAACTCTTGCACTGCAACGGCATATAGTCATAGGCCAAACTCATTTCATTGCTGCGGGCTACAGTGCATCTGGGTCTGACCTCATGGCCAGCCGGTGTGTCAGCTGACGTCTTCTGTTATAGCTGCCTGCTTTATTTTGCATCTTGCAAGCTCGCAACATTGTGTCTTCGCTTGCCCATTGTGCAGCAATATGCTAGCGCTATATAGAGAAAGGGGAGCACACTCGCGCTGACCGACACCCCGGCTACACAGCGAGACCAGGCACAGAAACACACTGTGGCCATGGTCTAATGGAGCATCTCGGAGGTCCAAAGGGGCAGTATTTTCTGTGTAATGTTATTTTCGTATTTTTTGCTGTTGTTGTTATCTCCCTTTGCAAAGATCAGGGCTCGTTCTTCACCTTCTCGGGATCCTGCTATTTCTTGTTAGATTTGTTGCCGGTTTATCTCCCCGAGCTTTTGCATTGCTGAAAATCAGTAAATAATAACAAAAATCTTTTGTCATTCATTGCAAGATTGTTTGAAGTCCAGCATTACTTTGTTGATCCCATATTTTATTATATTGTTAATGGGCCTTGCTTCCACCAATTTGTATGTTTTAGTGACTGTTATGTTTATAAGAAAAAAATATATTTAATTTGTCTAAGTCTGTGCACTGATCTGTTTGTCCATCTGTCTCTCTCTTTCTCTCCCTTCCCATCTTTCTGTGTCTCTGTCTTTGCCCATCTCTGTTTTATTTCCATCAGTCTTCTATTTGCTGGTTTATTAATCTTCCCCTCGCAATATATAATATTATGCCTGTATCTGTCTGCCAAGGAATTTATATCCGCCTGTCTGGGTTTTGTCTGTGCCTTTGTTTGTCTGTCTGTCTGTCACTTCTGAATTACTGTCTAGATTCTTCTGGGTCTTCATGCAGCTGGTAGTATTAAGCTGCTCAAGACCAGGCCAACTAATGAGCCTGCACCCTGCCCTTAAGCTGCTCCATTCTGAATGACCGTCACACACTTTAGACAAAGCAGTGCTACTGTGCTTCAACTCTCTCTCTCTCTCTCTCTCTCTCTCTCTCTCTCTCTCTCTCTCTCTCTCTGTATCAGGATGTCAGACCTCCGACTGTAATCGGAATTCCGACTTTTTGGTTGTCGTCGACTTTCCCACTTTTGCCGATCAACTGCTGACTTTTACTGAATCCACAAGGCAATCGCGGTTTTATAATAATTTGCTATATAAATTCCGCGCAATGGCAGTGAACCGGAAGTACGAAAGAGTTATCCTCATACCGCGGGCGATAGTCGGACTGTTGTTCGGCGGCTGTTTCATGATCGAAATCAAAGTTCTGGATCTAGCGCTTAATACCTCACATTCGACAAGACGCAGTTGAGTGGTCGCGTGAGAGTTGTTGATGGAAAATCAGACAACAAATAATGTGCCCATGATCTAAGAAAGATAAGTGTAAGAGGGCAGCTGTTCGCGATCTAGATCTAGAAAATAGATATTGTCAAGTTATGCTTGATGATTATGATGACGGCACTGCCTGTGGAATCTTTTTAGTTCTGGAATATTCACTAGTTGTATAATTTTATGGTCCCATCCCAGGAACTTGTGAAAACTTGCAAACTTCTCTCAAAACAATTAAAACAAACTGTTATCATGAAAACCCAAGATTTCTTAAAAGTGCCCAACTCTGTTTTTAGGAGAGCGCTAGATCGCCGTGAAAAATATGAAGAAGGGGGAGGGGGGGGGGGGGGGGCAAAATTGTCCGACTTTTTTTGTGAAAAAAGTTTGACTTCCCTGTTGGTTTGTATGTCTTTGGCTATCTGTCCATGAATCTAGATCTCAGTGTTTGGGTTTCGCTCCATGTTTGTCTGTTTGCGTTTCTGTTTGTCACTGGGAGCCACTGCCAAGGAGATTCTGTTTTTTAGTGCAGCGGGCAACATTGAGCTGCTTAGGACCATGCTAACAAATACGCCTGTACTCTACTCTTAGGCCTTTAGCTGCCTTGCATGGTCCAAACAAGCCAGTGTTGCGATGCTTCCATTCTCTCTCTCTCTCTCTCTCTCTCTCGCGCGCTCTCTCTCTCTCTCTCTGTCGACATGTCTGTATCTATTTGTCTGTTATTCCGTATGTGCCTGTCTGGGTCTCCATCCATTTTTTGTCTGTCTCTCTGTTTGTGTGTCTGTCTGTCATTCAGAACCACTGCCTAGAAGATTCTCGATTTTAATGCATTGAGCTGTTTAGGACCAGGCCAGCTATTGAGCCTGCACTCTTCCCCTTAGGCTGCTTCACACTACTGGCAGAGCCGTCACGGTCCAAACAAGCCTGATGTTGCATGTGGGGGAAAATGCGATGCTTGCTTGCACATAGCCCACACAGAACAGGCTTGGATTTGGAGGGAGGAGGGGGATAACTCTTCCCAGGCCTCTCTACCAATACTCCTGTCACTCCGAAACTAATGGCACCGCCACAGGAACTATTAGTTGGGGCACCACTTTCCCCCTTTTCTTAGCTAAGTTTGCGTGAATCATCACGGCTAGTAGTAAAGTCCCGTGTCCGTCTGGGGAGTGGAGGGGAAGGGTGCTTATAAAAAAAGTAATTAAAAAAGAGGTAAAGGAGGGATTAAAACTTTCAACAGAGGGACCAGAGATAGAACAGCCAAACTCATTTGTTATAATCAGAGACATAATCATCTTCTTTCCTCGATTATTCTCTCTTTCTCTCTTCTTGTTCCTGCTCCTCCTCCCCTCTCTGCTCTCTTCTGTCATTATTTTTCGTGCTCCTTCATGGACTTAATTTGTCACAAACCAGTGATTTAGTTTGTGCATCCCCCCCTCCCTCTCCTCCTCTTCTCCCCCCCCCCCCCCCCTCCCCCCGTCCGCTCTGTTTGTTTTGGTTTTGTTTTTTTTTTTTTTTGCTTTTTCAAAATTTTATATTAGGGTTGGAGTGACGAAGGGGAACATGGGGATCTGCGGGAGTTGATGACTAAATTCAAACAAAGACAGTGACCCTTTCTGTGACCCTCATAGTTCGTAAATCTATTATTTCTTCCCTTTTTATTTATTTATGTAGTTTATTTATTTATTTATGTAGTATTAAGTATACTTAAACAAAAAACAAAAAAAAAGAGAGAGAGAGAAACCTGGACCATAATTTTATCCCCATCCCCCACCTTCACCCGATCGCTCCAGACAGCACTGCCATTGCTTACTCTTGACATTATTTCTGGACTTTTTTTGTCGAGAATTCTTTAGTCTATAGATGCATTCTGTTTCTTTTACGGGACATCCCGTTGTTGTTGCCCATTTCGAGGGAAATATCTATCAAGTCACGAGGCGGATAGTCGGTCATTTTCCCAATTCCCTATTTTATTCGAATTCTCATTTAATTATGGAGGAGCGGATACTAAGTCTCTATCACTGATTGACTGCAGCCGCCCACTGTACTCTCGAAGAGTGTCAGGTTATTAGGGCAGTCAGTATCTCTCTGAGTGTTTGAGCTGTCGCAGAAAGTGAACGGAATCTGCTAGCGTTTTTTAATGCTATTATGGCCTTTCGGCGCCTGATTTTAAATGTATATTTATATATATATTATCATATTATTTTTCTTCGTGTTTGTCATGTTCTTATTTATACTTGTACATTTTAATCAAAGCTTTTAGCACAAATCCCCCATATTGTCACTCTCTCAGCCTTTCCATGAAGTCTTTCTCTTGTGGCTTGTGTGTATGGCTGGCATTTTAAATTGTTTGTCAGTGAAGAGCCTAGACGCCGCAAAGTATTACTGCTTACAACCATCATTCTAGTTTTGCTATACAATATTTGATTACCCAAATTTATATACACATTTTGATATCCTTTTATAGCTTTTAATGCGTTGTCCGTTCAGCGTTACATTATAACTATATATACTTTGATCAGCCTTTTAACGTGTAAATGTACCCACGGTGTTAGGCACAACATAACCGTTGTCCTGCTGATGTGCCGTTAAACAAATAAACAAACAAGTGAAGAGCCTAATCAATAATATCCTTAGCTTCTTTGCCAGTGCATGTCGTGGACGACCGTGAACAGTCTGGAAGATTATCGAACAGTTCTCTCTCTCTCTCTCTCTTTCTCACTTTTTGTCAGTCTCATCGAAAAAAAACAACAACAAAATTCAGATACACAGCTCTTTATTATTACAATGCAGATACCATGGGTTTTTTAATATCTGTCACAGAATTTACCATGGACATACGCTATACTTCATTTTCGGGAAAGTAGTTCACCTTCAAATTAAATTTTATGGTCCTTCTTCGTTTGATTATGAAGAATTTGCAGCTTCTTTTTCATGGGGGAACATGGAGTCTGTCAAATGTTATTTTTTTGATGTGCAGTTTACGAACATTGTCGTACAGACAAGCTGTATTTAGTCTGAGCGCATTATTCGCAGGACAAAGGAGTCGTTTCTCGGGTTGAGATTGTCCCGAGCACCAGAGATGAGGAAACTGGGCAAATTATGGCGGTTCCCCAGACACCGGGATCTTCAGTGCCGTCGGAAAAATCCAGACTGATTGTCATGGACAAGGGGCACTGTAACCGCTCGTCTCCCCAAGTCCAGTTCAAACAGTCTCGAGGCCTGAAACAAAAGCCTCGACCGGCCGGCTTCCTTCGAGCCAGGGATCGTTCATTGTTTTTCTTTCCCGTGGATTGTTCCCAATGGGCTGTGACCTGGAGTTCAGGATCACACTCTGCCGCTCCTCGCTTCTTGTCTCCACCCCCCCCCCCCCCCCTCCGCTTCCCCTTCCCGTCTGAACGACTGGCTGTCCGTCTTGGAGACAAGAGACATGGGAACACTGGTTAATTTAGGGACAGCACTGTTCTTAGGTCTTCCTTTCCCATTTGCTTTGTGAGCAACCAATGTTTCACCCTGTCTCGGAAATACAGGACAAAGACTGTCCGGAAAGCCGAATACGTACTTGCTTTTTTTTTTTCTTTCTTTGCAATGTGACATCAAAAACCCGGAAGTTTGTCATAACGTCAGCGAACTGGAAATGGTTGACGCGGAAGTAAACAAGCGCATCGCAGTGGATTTTGTTCTAGATCCAGTGAATGTGACGTCACGAATCCGAAGTTTGCCACCAGGTCAGCGACATCAGAATGGCTGACGGGGAAGTAAAACTAAAGCAGCCCAATGGATCTATAATATAGTCTTCTCTGGCTGAACTTTGAAATACGTGTACATTTATTTAGCTCAATCGTCCATCTATAGATTTACAGTGTTTTTCCATCCAGCCTAGAGGCTGCATTGTTTTGCAGAAAGAAAGAGTGGGATGGGGTGCGGGGGGGAGACTTTCACAATTATTTAAGCTGGATTCGACTTTGTGTTGATGGGGTATCCTGTAAATGGATGTTTCATGTAGGTTTAAAAATGTGGCTGTGTGTATATGCATAATAGACTGGCTAGCTTGATCAGGCATTTATAAAACGTGAAATTTATCTCGTTTGTTTTGTTTGACCGTAATTTGTTTGAAGGGTCGCTTGTGTGCAGGGGAAAAAAAAGTACAACAGAAAAATGTGGTACTGCCTAAAACGACGATACAAAAGAAAGGATAATTTTATTGAATTCGAGAACATAATCTGATAAAAATGATGATATAGATGTCAGATGTCTCTCGTTTGCTTTCTTGCGGCGCTTCCAATGATTACTTGTGCTTCAGGTCCCGTGTTTCTCTGTTTTGGACACTGGGTGCAATGATTTATTACTCACACATGCATTTGTCATAATTACAATCTATGCTGAACTCATAGCAATTTCCTGAATTCAGCTGGGTCATTCAGCACGATATTGGCCCATCGTAGAGTAGAAAATTTGCATATTTGACCATGGATGAGATGATTTTTTAAAAAATCTTTTTAAATTATTTTTTGTTTTCAATGAAAATGATAGAGGATGGATAGTTTAAAAAGGAGTCGCTCACAAAAAATGGTTCCGCTCGCCCTTCCTTCCTCATCTGTAATGGAAATGGGCTGGCATCGTGGCCAGGGAACGATAACCATCCTCACCCCAATCCCGGCCCAGTTGTTGATGATGCCTTGTAAACGCGCGCGCGTGTATGTGTGTGTGTGTGTTTGTGTATGTATGTGTGTGTGTGTGTGTGTGTGTGTTTTGTTAAGGTCCTCTCCCAAAATAGAGGCAGTTTGGGCTGTCCGCTGGCACCGTGGCCCAGTAAAACAAAGAAGACAAGAGTTGAGTCGGGGACGCAAAGCTGAGTCATCCCCTTTTTTTTGGAGGGAAGGAGGGGAAGACTGATGTTTGTTGTGACGGGCTATGGGGCTAACTTGTGACTCACGCACCCCCAGACAAGGCAGGAGGATGAAAGAAAGTTCCAGCCCGCTAATTGGCACTGTTTGATCCGATGGCTCATTGCCCGCCAGGCTTGGGCCAGTAATAATCTAATGGCGCGGTCTTTGTTAGTGTCATCATCCCGGCTGATGGCTATCTGCACGACTACCGTCACCGGCACCATCTGTATTGCCGATTCAGGCCCCGGCAAACTGGTGTTTTATGTACGCTACGCCCTATTGATTCATTAATCTTGTCTCGGTTGCACAGTGTTTGACCGTTTTTCACGCTATAAAAGCAAGGTGGGATGAAAAAATGCAGGGGGGGGGGGGGGGGGGCCGTACCTTTCAGATGC
>JBCEWB010000009.1:1906186-1917935 GCA_039654565.1 Peronia peronii | reverse complement strand
CCCCCCGTTAGAACTGGAAGACGAACTCTCTTAAATCAAACCCATTATGTTGGTCCCGGCAAATTCGATTTAAGTGGACTTCACTGTATTATGCCATACTTAAATCCTAGCCATAGGTATGAAAATCAAAGACACCAAGCTATCTTTATATGTTATTTATACTTTTTCCATTTCTTCACGATACTGTGAAATGACTTTGGCCATCTTAAAGATATATTGACAAGCTCACGACTTTCCAATGAAATCTTCTGCTGCTAAGTTTTGTGCACAGAATTAAATGTAAAAATGTTGAGCTCTGTAGTAATAAAAGTCAAAATTGCAAAAATCTATTTTTTTCTCCGTCACTGCAAATGTGTGTGTCAGTGTATCATGTATGTGTTCCTCTATAATATTATGTAAACATCGTTTTCAAATATATGGAGTCATTATTTCCAGAAAGTACAGTAAAATAAGACTGAGATATTTCTCAATCAGAAATGGACATAATATGAAAGGGGAGGGGAGGAAGTGGAAGCAGGAGACAGATGTGAGAAAGGAGAGAATGCTAGGCAACAGTAGAGTTGGATGCTCAGAAGTGTCCCTTGAAATTTCAACTCTCTCAGCAGTAAAAGATTTCACCATCTGATACTATCAGCATCAACTAATATGTTTTTCACAACAGTGGGGTAGAGTGATCATCACAAAATAAGTTCAACCAAACAATACCAGTATTACCACAACAAATAAGGGGATTATCTTGAGAAACTTATGTTATCAATGCTGGGAGGAGAATTTAGGAAATGGTTTTACCATCAAAGAAAGAAAATGGAAAAAAAATAACTTTCAGATCATTCCCCCTGAGCTAACATCATGAGAAACAGCCGCACAAGGAGAATGCCAAAGGTATGAGGAATCGTTGAAAGAATAAAAAGACTAAAAAACGAAAAGACAGACAGACAGAAAAGAGAGACAAAAAAAAAAAAGCAAAATGGAAAGAAAAATCCACTGATATGACCATAAGCTATTGTTTTCTATAATGACCATTTTGTATTTTTTATGATTTTTTTCATGAAAGTAACAATTTCTCAGCCAGTGTTCAACATATCCGCACCAGCACATAGTTACAGTTTGAAACAGACAATGTTTCAGCATTTACAGGATAATACTGTTGTTCACGATTTCTTTAAAAAAATGCCTCTTTGTGAATCAAGTAGCCTAGTCTTTCAGCTTTGCCAGTTAAAACTTTTCTGTGTGTGTGTGTGTGTTACACAAATAAAAGAGGTAAATATCAAGGTTAAAACAAGCTCAAGTAAATGAAAGACTTCTTTCTCTGAATTTTCTTTTACGTTCTATTCTATTTTGTTTTGTCTTTTGGGGGAGGTGGGGGGGGGGGGATATTACATTGTACATTAAAACAATTTTTTCTAAAAACAATCTGAAAACAGTTACAAATATAACACACAAAAAAGTCAGTTAAATGAAGTGAAGTGAGCTCAGCACTGACACACAACTATGTAAGTCTGGAATGCCAAATTGCATCAATAATCAATCTCACACAAAGTCACAGGCACTGATACCCTGCAGAATAGACTTTGGCTTGTGTGCCATAGTTCAAATCCTATGCAAATAACAGTCAGATGTTCTGTTTCATAGTGACTCCCCCTATTCTAGCCACAGAACTAAGTCAGAGCTTCAAGACTTTTGTAAAGACTTTGAGCATTTGTCCAAACATACCCAGGATGAGCCATCCTTTGCCTAGATGTCTAATTAACTGAAAAATTAGTGTCCTCAGTGGTCAGACTGATGGCACCTCTCCCACTGCCCTTCCCCCAATACAGTGAGACTACCACCCTCAGCAGGTTGAAAGCTTACCAAGACCGTAACTTCAATATGAATGTTTCATCTTCCACTGCTGAAAAGGGTCATACATTTTCACAGACATCAGGCAACAGAAGGACTATACTGTGCATTTAATTCTTATTTCATGAGTGTTTGTCAATAAGCACGTTTGATCAATTAAGAATAGAATGTGGTCCTGTGGACATACTAATTACTTAATCTTTTTTTTCTTTGATGTTCTCAGGTATTTTTCTATAGATCTCAAACAAACTCCCTCAAATGTGGGAATCATGCTGTCTTCCTATCATTACTATAGAAAGATCTCATGGTTAGATATCTATTCGGAAGGATTTGATACTAACAGTTACTCACTTTCCTGGAGCATACACTGCACAATCATGTTTTCAAAAGGTTCAGTCGTACCATTTTTTATTCATGACTGTACATCTCAAGATTTTTGGGCACAATTTATTAATGTAAAAAGAATATAAAAAAGTACAAAATATCTTTCATCTCCATTCATGAATTTAATTCATACTGAGTCAGCTTTTCATCACTGTAAATTAAAGGAATTTTTGTACTGATAAAACTGACAGAACGTTGCCAAAACTCCTGCTCACTGCTGTTAAAACTCTTTCTGTTTTAGCCAATTCTTGTGGACTAAGGACCTAAACTGGTCCGCACAAACACTCTTCATAACCTTACTCACATTTAGTTGCAAATTTCTTTAGAGAGGAAACTAATATTTAGATTTCCAATGAAAAATATAGTTAGGAAGTGTTCACCTACACAGAGCACTGACTAATATATATTCCTCTGTTTATGATAATTTTTTTCGATCAATTGGGAATTGGACTGGACATAAATATAGAGTTAATGAGAAAGTTCAGAGAGAACTTGTTCAATCTTAGACCATGACTGAGTAGTCCTGGCGCTGACCATGACATCAAAGACTACAATGATCCACATGAAAAATGTGCAAAATCTGCATCATCTGTCATACAGTCTGGATAAAATTATCTTCTCTATCAGAGAAGCTATTGTGATGTACCGTAGAAAGCAACTGTTATTCCTCAGTTTCACCCATCAGTCAGCGTGCATCCTTCATTGATGTGAATAAAGAACCTTGCTCGAAAAATATCTTTTTCCAACATCCAGAGGTTCTGTAAAAATCTGTGGCTCATTCACTGTCTGTGGACGGACTTCAGTGTTCCTAGAATTTCTCCTCATCAAGCATGTCGCACTCAGAAAAAACAAAAAAATAGTAACACATATTGCTTGCCCAAAATTGTTCTCTCTCTGTCTGGGTTGTTTATTCCTCTTTCAAATTGTCAGATAACGTTGTTAAATTGGCAAAACTATTGGCTGAGTATGTCTGTGAGGGCGGAAAAACTGTCTTTCGTTCCGCCTGGAATGCAGTAATTAAACGATCATAGATCTCCCTGCGCACTGTGGCAGTGAACTTGGTGAAGAGGCAGAGAGCAGTGGAGACGGCAAAGAGAATATTGTACAGGAATATGATGTAAAAGTTTCCCAGCCAGTCCATGCTGCCAAAGTTTCCAACCAGATCAAAGTTCGTAATTCCTGAGGAGATGCCAACAGAAAGCGTGGATGTCAAATTCATGAAAATATTTTATCATTTTGGGACATGAAACACCAAACCAAAAACATTTTTTTAAAGCAACTACGATGAAAGTCTGTAAAGAGATCACATTTAACATTTTTGTGTGTTCAATTTTGGTTTCCTTCACAGAATCAAAGAGAAACAGCCTTATTTCATACCTCAGTTAAAGCCATCTCCCACTACATGACAAGAGCTGGTTGATGGCACAATGCTATTCCAATAATCTTTTTCCTAATAACTCAGAGCAGCTGGTACTCTGAGCATGCATATAGACCCTATGTCTGACATACACATTGACCACCAAATAGTAATCACTACAAGTTTATGAAATTATACCAGATGCCTAAGATCAACAACCCAGTCACCCTCCCTCAGCAAAAACACACAATGTGGCAAGAACAGGTGAAATCAGTTGGATGCTGAATATCTGATGTATTGAGACATTGGTTGCTATACTTTAGTGTAAAAAAAAAATACTTTAGCAATGAATCTTCCAGGTGCTGAGATATTCACATTCAGAATTAACTCCAATCAGTAACATTCAAGCTCTGCACTGAGTCCCCTTTCAACATCTGATTCCATTTCACCAGTCACACAACAAAGCTCATTTGTAATGTAGATATATTAGTTCAACAACAGACAAAGATTACTGATGTTTGTCAAACTGAGTCCAAACATTAAATATATCTGGTCTGGGACCTGGAACCAAAGGGCTTCACTGATAATCTGAATACCACAATTTTAACTTCGAACTTTAAGAGGACGTCTACCAAAAAAAAAAAAAAAAAAAGCATAATTACCTGTAGTTTTGCACAGAGAATAGAATAATTAATGTGAGTTTAATACCTGAAGGAGGATACTGAGGTAACATTTTGGACAGATAAGCAAGATAATAGTTTGAACAGAACAGACAAGAGTTGGAACAGAAGAGACAATATTTATCAAAGGTTTGATTAGAAAAGAGAATTGTAGAATAATTTAGGACAGAAAAGGGAATATTTATTTGGCTAGAGTGAGAAAAAGGACATTTTTGAGGGATTATGAATAGAAAAGAGAACGTCCAGCTGGTGTTTTGAGTAGAAAAGGGCCTGTTCACCTTGGCTTTGGGACATAAAAATGATGGATGTTCATTTAGAAAGTTGGTTGTGGGGGGGGGGGGGGGGGAGAGAATGAAAACAGGATGTTTACCTAGTGTTTTGGACAGAATGGGCAGAGCTGAGCTGAGAAAGAGGATGACTACACAATTGAGGATAATCTGGACCATGGACGTGTCTGCACGCTTGGGCTGCAGGTTCCGTAAATACGGGAGACTGTAGAATCCCACCACAGATGCCACCATCAAATATCTGAATACTCAGTCAAGGTATCTTGGTCCCATGTCGGTTTGTATATTCTAAACTAACATGATGATAGTCGCACAGGCATATAGCATATGGGACTAAAGCATGGCAGTGACAAAGTTGGTCAGATCAAGCTCTCACAGTTCTGTCATCAACCCATTATCTCCGGGAAAAAACTGGTCAAACAGAGCTATTAACACATTTATAGCAAACTCATGGTGAGCACAGTTTACTTCATGTACCACAGGATTAAAATAAGCATGATTACAATTATACATGATGACCTTCAACCACATCATGAAATGTGAGTGCCAAAATCCTCTCATCTCTCTGGAAAACATCTGCATTGATGCTTTCTTTCGTTCTCTCTCATGCCATAATGCCACGCTATGCTCTCCGTGGTTATTCGCTTGACATTTAATTTACTAGTTTTTTCTTCAACTAATGAGATGGACATCAAAGCACACCATTAACATGTTAAAACTGCACATGAACACTGCAGAGAGCTGGACCTGAGCATCATGCTATAATTTTCTGGCCCAGTTGAATGCAGATCATAGCTGAATACTTCAAAATCTGTTATGCTTTCAAAGCATTGTTTCCCCACATTAAATTTCAATAATAGCCTGCACCATTTGGAATAAAACAAGTGTAATGTTATATGATGAAATAAATTGTTTTTTCTGTTTATCTCAAAAGGGCTACAGATAAAAAAGGCAATTATCTTATGAATGTGATGATATGTTAAGTTTTCAAATTTTTTTTTTTATGATTATTTTTTTTTTTATTTGGAGTTTGAAACATATTGCTTATGATGCTTGAAATGTGAAATGAGTAATTTCCTGTATTTTCCATCTTAATGCTAATCTTCGATTGGTTCTGTTCCTAGATGTGAGAAGAATTTATATTTAACAAAACAGTTTTACTCTTCAACTATCAATAGCCTTTCACAAGGTACCCCAAATTATTAAAACTAAGACTGAAAATGATTTCTTAAACAATTTCATTCTCTAATATCCATGTGATGCTTTCATAGCCTCAAAACTCAACATCATAGAGGTGTATTACAAGAAGTAATCTGTACACCCTTTCACATCATGAGCAAATATTCCTCCCCTTGTTCCCTGACATTTACACATCCATATAAAGGATACAATATCACAACAATCTGTAGAGCAGCTCCGATAGAGCCAAATGATGATAATGATGAAATACCCAGAACTGTATCCTGTAACAGAAACAACAGCAAATGAAACAAAAAAAAAAAGAAAAACAGGAAAAGAAATGTATCCTTTAACAAAAACAACAGCAAGTGGGAAAAAAAAAAAAAAGCTCGAGTATAAAATACCATAACCAGAAAGAGCAAAAATAAGATCAAAATCATCAAATGTCAAAAATAAAAAAAACTTGGTGTCCTTATAAAAGAAATGTCTATGACATTTTTAAACAAAAGAAAGAGAGGAAAGATAAGTTTTACAAATATTCTGTAACTGTTATTATAGTGCCACTGGAGCTCAGTACTAGCAGACACAAAGTTTAATGACAAGAGAAAAAAGCAAATTAGCATGACCTATCATGTTTCTGAAATCACAAATTTACTAAGGAAAATTAATGCTATGGCAGCAACAGTGGAAACATAACTGGATACACAAATTATACAATTTTTATATTTCAAAGAAAAAAAAATAGCAGTATAGACAAAACATGACAAAAATGACAAAGATGATGAGAGAAAGAAAATGACAGAAGACAAGATTCAGGCCTAAAAAAAACTCATGAAAGAAGGAAGTGAAATTGTAAGACATCAAATATATGTTCCAGTATATCCAAATTAAGAGTTGTAAAGTTAAGTATAAAAGTGACTGATACTTACAGAAGCCCCCCTGGGCAAAGCTTTGGTACCAACTAGTAATAAAAATGTGTTCTGTAAGACAATGAGTATACTGAATACCTGGGGAATGAAGATACACAGTGGAAAGTATTACACTACAATCAGCACAGAAGCATAGGCAACAATTTCTCATTTCTCTCTGTCAAAACATCTACAGTGGAACCCCGATAACACGCTCACCCTTGGGACCAAACTCGAAGGGTCATGTTATCAGGGTGAGCGTGTTATCAGGATCAACCATTTTTCTTATCCAATATCATGCTGATTTTTGGAAATATGAAAAAAAGGCTTAGGAATAATACATTTGAAATAAAAACAGAACATATATTTATTATACATGTACTTATTACAGTCAAACTGTTTTCACAAAAAAGTTGGAAAATTTTGTCCTTCCCCCCACCTCCCCCCGATATTTGATCTTGGCGGTCTGTCACTGTCCGGTTAAGTAAGACACTTCTTTAAAATCTAGGCTTTTCATGCTAGAAGTTTGCATTGTTTTGAAAAAAGTTCACAAGTTTTCACAAGATCCTGGGATGTGACTTTAAAATTATGCCATCAGTGGAAATTCAAAGAACTATAAGATCCTGCAGGCAGTGTCATCATCATAATCATCAAGTGTAGATTATCTAACTAGACTAGATCTATTTTCTAGATCTAGACCGCGAATAATGGCCCTCTTACATTAGTCTCTCTAAGACCATGAGAGTATTATTTTCTGTTATCGTAACTCTGATTTTCCATCAACTCTTACGTGACCACTTGACTGCATGTTGTCGGGCATGAAGAATTAAGTGCTATGAACTTCGATCTCGGTCTTCAAAGTCAAACAGCCACCAAACAACAGTTCAACTCTTGTCCAAAGCATGCGCAAAATTCTTTGTCTGGTTCCACTGTTATCGTGCGGGACTTGTATCGCAAATTAATTTTTTTTTATTATTAGATCTATAAAATCTCGATCAACAAAGGTCAGCAGTTGAGCGGCCAAAAGTACGAAAGTCGGCAACGACCAAAAAAAAAGTCACAATTCCGACTGAAGTTGGAAGTTTGACATCCCAGTTATTAAAAGGGTAAATGTATGAAGTTTGCTGATTAAGAGTTTTTTTTTCCCATTAGAATTTAAAGTTTGAAAAGTTTCTGAAACTTGGTAAGTGAGTCGTGGTGCGTGGGGAGACAGGCTAAGTGACAGTGCACGATGCACTGTGATTCGACTGGTCAGAGGTGTGTTGGAGAGTAGTCAGGGTTGCCAACCCCATGCTTTGAAAGCATAACAGGGATTTCTCTTTAAAAAAACAGGGATTTTTGATCTAAAACAGGGATTTTACAAACTAAGAAGACTAAAAAACTTGTTTTGCAGTATCCAGTCAAAGAATTTATGCGCACAGCAATTGTTTACACATGCTGTCAAATGCGCAGTACGGTATTTCTATATAATGTAAAATCCAGGAAATTTGTACAGAAAAATACAGTCACCATTTACAGTTAATTCCTTGGTCTATTGGCAGTTTGATGAAAGTAAATGCAACAGAATATTCTGGTCCAGATCCAGATCTATGTATGGTATATCGACATAAAATATGACAATGAAAATATGACATGAAAACTAGGACACCGCACAATACTAACCTCATCTTTGATCCTTCTACGTTTCTATACCCCTTCCCCTACCTAAAATACAATGTTTCTTCATAATGATGTTTTGATGTGATGCCAAAGACAGCGGGGTTGGGTAGGAGACGAGAAACCTATGCTAGATCAAGTTCTCATCTCTGTGTGACATCGAACTTGTTGCACATCATAAGGTTCCGTAGATGGTCGGTCGACTCTTGTCCCTTGAAGTCAGGAACCTACTAGCCGCGCAGACACTGGGCCAGTTCATAGACTAAGAAGACTGCATAAAATCCCCCCTCCTCCCTTGTTTTTCACCATACAGAGTGAGACAATCATCTAGTCTAAGATGAGACACTCGAAGTCACATTGACCATCGCTAGCCACTTGACGAAATGAGGTCACCAGGAGTGATATTATACAAACGCTCATTGTTCTGGCTTAGAAATCCCGTCGCGTGCATAATCTCGGCAAGGATACTGCAAAACTCCATTTGGTTGTGATAGCCGTGAATCTAACGGTACGATAAAAAAAACGTAGATCTAGGCTATGTTCCGGATGTCACACCCGCGACAAGAAAAAAGTTTGTACTTTTGCTAATTCGATGTTTTTCTTTGTTATTATTATTATTATCATTTAATTTATAAAAAACCTGGGATTTTAAGCACTTTTCCGGGTGCCCGGGATTTCGCTTAAAATCCGGGAAAATCCTGGTTTTCCGAGGAGGGTTGGCAACCCTGAGCAGTGTGTAGGCTTTTGACACTGCATGCCACAGTCACAGTTGAAGTTGAAGACTGGGGAACGAGAGGCGGGCTCAAGCGAAGCCTAGTTAACATAACATTATGACACTGGCCACGTGTGTGAAATGGGGTGAAACGGGACCTACATTAGGCTTGATACATGTACTACATGTAGTAGGCCTACTGGCAGCAACAATGCACATGTTAGTGAGAAAGTGGGCTTTTCAATGTTTTCATGGCACATGGCCAGTGCAGATGACTGACAACACTTACTGTCCAAATGAACTGACCTGCTATGCGGGTTGACTACGCAAATCAGAGTGTGTTATTCAAAATAAATTAGTATGTTTAAAGAAAGGTTGAAACAGGACTTCGTGAGAAGGTTATGTTAAACGGGAGATCGTGTTAAGCCATGATCGTGCTAGCGAGATTCCACTGTATTCTAAATCATAATTTTCCACATTTGTATGGGTGTCCAACGACATAGCAAAACAGAACAGACTGTAACCCTTTATCTGACACAGTCGCCGCAAGTTGCCTCTATTGGTAGACTGGTACAGTCGCTGCAAGTCACCGCAAACGCCTCCATCACACCCATGTCCATCTCCACCAGCAGTCATTTTATTACTGGAAATCTTGCGCTGCACGCAGTTTAAAATGAAAGTAAGAGTTCATGCCTTCCAGTAGTTTTTATTCCATCGAAATCAGCTGACAACTGACATGTCTGTGATTTTATAAGTTGGAACAATATTTTGGTGACACTGAGGAACTTTTGTAGCTTTATCTAAAGCAACCGCTCGGCTCTATGATGGTGTTTCATCTAATTTCCATTTCAGTTTTAGTATTTATTCGACAAATAGTTAGTGGAATTACAAAATATTTCAATTTGTATATAATACAGTATCTCCACCTATGGACCCACTGCTTCTAAGAACCGGAGCATGAAATTTTTCACTTTAATTTTCCTGCCCAAGAACCAGCAC
Source organism: Peronia peronii (assembly GCA_039654565.1). NCBI lineage: Eukaryota > Metazoa > Mollusca > Gastropoda > Systellommatophora > Onchidiidae > Peronia > Peronia peronii. The sequence continues at coordinate 1,907,934 of JBCEWB010000009.1, read as the reverse complement.
CCAAATAAATAATTCATCTGAGTCTGGTGTTGCACCAGAATAGGTGAGCACTCGTGGTGAAATTTCATATCAGATTGTCCACTTGTGAGAAATGCACCCTGTTATGCATGCATTAAAATGGGACAAGGGGTGGAGGGAACAAGAAGACCAGAAAGGAGGGTAATGGAGGATTTATGACTGTGTAATTAGCCTATACGCAGATTAGAATATAACAATTTCTTTGCCAACACAATGGGACAGCACCCATGATTGGATAGCAGTGGACAAACCATGATTGGGTTTGTGTATAAGGAGGAATAAGTTTAGCCTCCTGACTGGTCAGCTGTTTTCCTACTTCAGTAGGCCGGGATAATTTCAAATATTTAAGTCACTCATACCACTCTCTGTGGGGTAATATCATTGTTTCATCAACAATGATACCATCATGTGGAAACTCACTTGTCATCTGAAAGTGAAGACAGTGGTTAGACTGGTTGTATAGTGTTTTGACCAACCGAACATTGTTCACTTAAGACCCCGCTTTTTTTTTTTTTTGTCTCCTGATGACCATACTCTCAGGCATAAGTAACTGTATAAAACTTACTGTAATGGCAAGGAGCAACAACATGACTGAGGGATAACAAAGATTTCTTCTCCAAAATGAGATCTTCTGGCTTTTCTCTGAAACAGAAAATGTCACAGGTTGCTGAAGTCTTGGTTGTCAAAAAAAAATCACTCAGATCAACATACAAAGTGATCATTGCATCTACCATCTACAAAAATGAAACATACAGATAGAGGGAAATCTTAACTAGCCATGAGAGCCAACACCATCGACAGCACTAAACACTTTTAGTGGCCTTTAAGCCCTTGTACAAATCCTGACTGTAGCCATGACAGCCAAGACTGCCAAAAGCTACTAAATACTTAAAAATAGTTATAGTCGCATGTTTTGTGTCACAGACTAGCCTTTTAGCCCTTATGTTTATGTTCTGATTGCATCTTTCAGCCACTCATGGATGGTTCTCTCAATTTTAGCCCTAGACAGGTTCTACTATTACTGTAAATGTTTTACTAATACACATGGATTTTTTAAAAATCCAGTAAATAAATCATTCAAACTAAAGATCTAGTGTTACACAAACTTTCCCAATGCACTTCTCTCTTTCTGGGCCATCTAGTCTCTATAACTCTGTATATTAATTCACAATGAACCTCCAGGTTGCATTAATTCACCACTTGCACTTTTTTCTTTTCCACCTAGCCATTCTAGATTGGTAACATCAATTCTCCACAATATATCCCATCAACCCAGCAAATGTCTGTTTCTGCCAAACATCCAGGCTCTCTGATGTTATTCGTTGCTGGGCTAAGATACATTAACTCATTCAATATAGTAATCTCTTTTTGTACCCAGCTTTTCTAGTTTTATTTCAACAACTGACACTAACCAATTACACCAATCCAATGCCTTTTCTCTTTCTGCCCTGCATCCAAATTTCATTTGATGAATTTACATCAACTAAGTTGTCATTAATAGCCATCCACCACCTCTTTCTGTGTCCAGAATCTCTGTTCTTGTTATACAGATTCACTGTAACAACAGACAATGGCTCTAATTTACCCACTAGGTCTGTTTCTCCTTGCCTGCATCTAACCTTTCCTAATTTTGCTTTATCTACATACACTGACTAGCAATGCCAATCGAGCGCCGAATGTTCCGCCGAAAATCGGCCGCTGCCGAGGGGGTGTTTTTTGGGACGTGGGAA
>JBCEWB010000009.1:1865660-1883375 GCA_039654565.1 Peronia peronii | reverse complement strand
CCCCCCCCCCCCCCTCCCCTCCCCCCCCCCCCCCCCCCCCTCCCCCCCCTCCCTCCCCCTCCCCCTTCTTTCTTTTTAACTCACGTGGCCCGGATCACGCATGGCCTTCCATCTCAAAAGACGGATCATGTACATAATTATGAGTGATTAACAAATAAAATCATTGTGATGACTGTATTTGCCGTACATCTAAGTGACATGTCAGAGTCGTCTTAAAGCCTCTCTGTGGGCCTCGTTTTTAGTTTCGCTGGGATCGGAGTTCCAACTTTTTATGTTATCTGTGTTAAAGGGAAGTCACCCAAGAATCTCAAAAATTGCAAATGGCAGCCTCCATGCTAACACATCGTCTGTCGTTCTAACAGTGCAAATATGGCTTCAAAACAACCTAAAGAACTTATTTGATGAATTTGGTGCTTCAGAATTTGATTTTTCTGAACAGAAATTTGATAACTCAGATGTAGATCCTGATTTTGTGCCCAGCAAAGGTGACGATGGTAGTTCTGGGTCTGAGAGTGATGGTGGTAAGATTAAGAAGAGTTCAACTTCGTCACAAGGTCTAGAACCTGTACCAGTTCCACCACAGACTAGGCCCAGACCTAGTACTCGTTTTGGGAAAAGCAAAGGGAAAGCTGGGTCCAAAGCAAAAGCTGTGGCACCTCATACTAGGAATTCCACTGCCAATATCTTTCAAGCTTTTCAGGCAATGGGGTGACATTGAAAGCTTTAAGTGAGCCTGACACTGCTAATGAAAATGAAATGGGCGTGGAAACACTGGTCAGACTGAGGAATATACCAGTACATTATCTGGAATCCATACCCCCAACAGCTGCTAAAACAAAACCAAGAAGAAACTGTAAAGTTTGTTACGACTAAGTGGCCAGCCTTCCTGGAAAAAGAAAGCGGTTGTAAAAAACTTTTTGCCAATGCAAATTCTGCCGTATTGCACTCTGTGTGAAGCCTTGTTTCGTGTTACTTCATACTAAACAGAACTGTGTCCCAGAATAGATATTCATTCTCAACTTTCATTCAAAAAAGAGACATAAAAGTACTTATTTTTCATGGTAACTGACTTTACTGGACTCCATGTGTGGCATCTGCCACTTTTTTGTTTTTGTGAAAACATGATGTCACGGAAAAATTCATAATAAAAAACTAATCAAACTAAAAGCTTCAAATTTAATGTTGTACAAAGATAAAATGTGTATGTTTGTGCATTGAAAATTTCAGTTAGATAGGATGTATAGTTTTGTCTGGGTGAATTTTGAAAATGTCCTCAAAACCCCAGTCTTGAGTGGTTGTATAGAAAGAAAAAAAAGGCCCAGTCTCAAGTGAGTTAATTTACAAAAATGTTTTATAATCATGTTATGCATATTTCTGCTAAATTTAGAACATTTATGTAATTAGTTCAAGTTAAAATTTGTTTCTGTCCTGTCTCTATTCTCATTCTTTCATTTTTGTACAGGAAACTTCGTCAAATTGCAGAGAGTCAGACAATTGTAACAAATACCATTATATGCACAGTATGTGGGGGCACCGGCCATATAGCTCAAGACTGTAAACAAAAACGGTAAGTTCCAAAGCTTTTTTCTAGAAAAATGATCTTTACACTTACCTTGGTGGTGTACCATTAAAATGCTGCAGGCTATAATCTGAGAAAATTGTCATTGTATGAAGCTCATGCAGTTGCCACTGTGAAAGACACATTGACTGCCAAGTGCAGAACATGTAAAAGCAAAGATTTTTGATACTTTTGCATCTAGATGAACCGTAGGCTGCAAAATCATAAGGTGGAGAGGGAACTTACTTGCTGAAGCAGGACAGAGTGGGGGCAGTGTGTTACCTTTGCATACTCAAGCTGACCTGCTCACCCAGGTACACATCATTTGCTGAATGTTTTTAGCTATTTGAGTCTTGATTTCTCAAATTTAATGGGAGAGACAAAAAACTGCTTCTCAAGTTGTCTTGGCATTGTTGGAACCTGCAAAATTAACACATTAAAGAAATTGTATTTACCAAGCACACTTTGAGAATAGACTGAAGCATTTTCCTTTTTCTCCGTGAAACCAGTTGTATCTTATTACTTACATTTTTGCAGGCCAGGGGATACATTCCGAATGCAACAGATGCAAAATCCAGCAGATCGAGCTAAGATGGATAGTGAAGTATGAAAAGTCATCCTTATTTTTTTGACAAATTTTACTACCTCCATTTTTCATTTTGTTTATTTTGTGAAAAATATGTTTACAGTGTGATACATTAAGAGTGGCTCTGGCATAAATGTAGCCAGACTGATTTAATTTAGAAGATTTACTGATACATTTATGGTAATGTATTTAATTTTATTGATTCAAGCAAACATCTAGTTTGGAATAATAATATTTTGAGAAAATTGATTATGGCATACTAATTGACTAAGGTAATTTTGCTTCATGAACTGTTTTTCTGTAGTACTTTTGCTTCAAGTTAATAATCCTATTTTTCCCATGATATTGACATTGTGAATTTCAGTATATGTCATTAATGGCTGAACTTGGGGAAGGACCACCTCCACCAAAATCTGAAGCATCAAGTCCTAACCAACAGGGCAGTTTTGGACGTCCATTGTTGGCTAATCCACCTCCTAATCCAATGGTAACATCTATTTTCTGTAATGCAGTTGTTTGCCTTCACATTATTAAAATATTTATGTATTCTCTATATAAAGCATATGGATTTCGAGCTGTATTGCTGACCCAAGGGCACCTTCACTGTGATAAGTGAGAGCACAAAAGTGTGAACCAGAAGTTGTATTTAGAAAAAAAATTTAGTAGCCTATTAGGCTTTAGAATAGCTGTATTTTAACCAATTAAATTTTAAAGATATTGTTTGATTCTTAGACTTTTCAATATTTTTTTGACTTTGCAGGCTATGAATTCTCCCTGGCAGATAAACAACAGACCTCCTGTTGGACCCCAGACAACAGCTCCGCCTCTGTTGAATCGACCTCCAATTGGTATACAACAGGGAGGTCCTCAAATCAATCCTCTTGGTCGTCTACCTGTTCCTTTAATGTCCACTCCCTTACAGCCTCCTCCAGGAATGCAAGCCCCTCCAGGGCTTCTCCCTCCCCCCACCACAGCCCAGCCACAGTTGCAGCAGGCACCCATGGGAAGCATAGGTAGTATGCCTCCCTTGCAACAGCCTCAAGGCTCAAACATGATGAGACCCTGGCAACAGCCTCAGACACCCCAGTCATTGGCACAAGTCAGTCAGCCTCAGACAATGATGTCTATGAATAGCCAGATAGCTGCAACATCAGGATCCCTAGGTATGTCAGTTAAGATCATCATTAATAGTTTTCATTCTAATTTGTGATACTGGATTCGATTCTGTCCGTAAGTGGAGAAAGTCAGTCTGTCTTTCTGGGGATATATTGAGATAACGTTTTTTGATATTGTTGAGATTCAGATGACACACAAGGTCCATGTCTGAAATTTCATAACTTGGTACAATATTTCACGCAGTAAAATGGGCCCAGTGCGTCCTACATATGATATTGTGACCATGCAGGAAGTCTTTCCTGCTGCCATATTTTGTGTTTTTCTTATACCTGTTGGTCACTGATAGGTGTTTTCTGTTTTTTCTGACCAGAGAATGGGGACAATTCAAATTTAGAGGGAAATTCAGGGACAGACATCTGTCTTATTGCCAAGCTGGCTCATTTCTGGTGACCTGTAAAAGATTTTTTGAGTTTTTGTTTTATTTTGTGTATAGATTGTGAAGTGGTTTTATAAATGCCATAATCAGAGTTGCAAAATGGCACAAGACTACATTCCTGACTAGACATATTTTTATTTTGTGGAATAATAAAGCAGAACATATGTCTCGTAGCCAGTCAAAATGAAACGTATGTCGATTTTTCACCATATGGGATTTTTGGTATCATGTGAAAGCTTATTTCATACCCTTTCAGATGGTGAAAAATTTTGAGCTAGTTTTATTCTAGCCAGAGATATTGGAGTTTAAAGAGATAAAGGGGGACCCCTCAGCAGTGACCGAAATTCCGAGAAAAACGAGTTTAAATGAACGGTCGAACGCATAAATGTACATACCCACTTCCCAAAAAAAACCGATTTTAATAGAGAAATATTTATAAATTGAAGGTAAGACCGATATTGTCTTGTTTAGAAATGAATGCACTTTCGATTTCTGCAGTAAAAAAAAATTCAATGTGTGACCCCCCTCATCACATTCAAAGCCCGATTTCTCAGTTCTAGCCCAGCGACTTACGTCTCACTTTGACTGGCCGCGTGACATATTTGGAACAAATGTTGTCTCATGATATCGGAAAACTTTGTACATACACTATTTCAGAGTTTGTGTTGTCTGACAGATCACATATGAAGGGAAAATCATGAATATTGAATTATATCATTTAACTATGATGTTTTTGCTCATGGGATAATAACCAGCCAGAATGCTTTCTTGCTTGATCTCAGACAGATCTGTATTCTATTCTCAGCCATGCCTCCACCACCTCCATCTGTTCTGGCTCCACCACCCCCACCCCCTACAAGTAGTCAGACTCAGGCTCAGCCCACTCCCCCGTGGATGCAGCAGCCTCAAGCAGGTAAGACACGAATATTGAGTCCACCACCACCACCTCCGCCACCTCCACCACCTGCCTCAAGCAGAGTCACTGCTCCATCGTTTTCGGCATCTAGCAACTTAACTCAGCAGCAGCAGCATCTGCTCAACATTCAGAGCCAGGCACTTCAGCAGCAACAGAGTCAAAATTTCCAAGGACAAAATTGTCTTAGAGGAAGTAGTATGCCTCAGCAAGCAGTAATGATGAACAGGCAGCAGCCACAGACTTTAATGGGAGGAGTAGGTCCGACTCCCAGAAGGTTAGGGAACCCTCAAAACATGATTCCCCCCAACAGAGGCAATGTAGGAGGAAATTTTTTTAGTCCGAGAAATCAGAATTTGAATGTTATGAATCAGAGAGGTCCACCAAGTATGATGTTCAGTCCACGAAATCCACAGAACAGTATGATAAACCCAAGAGGGCCCCGAAATGTTATGATGAATACCAGCCCAGATCATTTTAATTCCCAGCGGGGAAGGGGCCAAAATCTACAGAATACTGTGATGCATCAAAATATCATTACGAATCAGGGAAATAGACCACAGAATATGATGATGAATGCTCTACAAAATTTAATGTCAAAGCAAAACAATACCTCTCCTAATGTAGATCAAAACAGCAGTTTACAAAATATGAGAAATCCATTTGGCAATGATAATGTTAGAAGTAATCAGCCTACCCCTTCAAGAATGAGAAATCCAAACCTGTGGAACTAGATCCTGATATTTTCACACTCAGAATGGGACATGGGATAGATGTGAATTAGGCAATGTAAACATGTCCCATTTTGTACCTGTTTTTGTATCTGTCTAGTCATTGTGGTACGGTTTTGTACCCATTGTGGCATAATTGTCAATAATAGCCTGTGTAATATAAATTCATTCCCAGAAATAGTACTTTTATTTTTATAAGAAACATTTTATATTTTTTGCATGAGAATCTGCATATTATTATGAACAAGGTATTGAAAATATATTATTTGTAAATGTTTTAACTCACTGGCTGCTGCACTGTTCAGGGACTTTTTAAAAAAATCATTGTGGCTGATCTATTGAAAATAGAACAGTGATTTTTTTCTGATAAAATTAGATCATAGATGAGATATTGAAATGGATCATAAAGGAGAGAAAAGTGATTACCAGGATTATTTTTCTTAAAAATTGGTTTCAAAGTTCACAGAAAATGGGGGCTACATGTAAAAAAAAAATTTGTGTCCAGTGTATTTCTTATATGATATACTGGTCAGTGTAATATGTGTGCAAAAACTGAAAGTGGGGTAGAATTACATTCAATCTAAATCGTTGGAAGTTAGATTCAGTATCGCAGATCCTCCCATTGGGGGATGGAAGGATACGAAGATTGAAAACCTGCATTTTTTCAGTGACTCAACGGTCCCCTGATTTCCTATGGGTAGGGAAGCCTGATGTGTAGCTTTTTGGATAAAGGTGAATGTATTTTGGAGGTCCTGTGTATATGTTAAGCGCGTTAAGAGCCCTTGGCAGTTCAGAGTCAATGAATAGGCAGAGTGCTGCTGTCCGGGCAAAAATGCCACGATAATCCTACTTTAGAGGATTGAAAGGCTTGAGAAAAACAAACAAGATCCAATATTTGTCAAGTGAGTAGTATTTTTCTATACCTGAGTCAATACACAGCAGAACTTTCTAATGTTTACACCCCACACATGTCACTGTGTCTTATGCATAAAAAAAAAGTTCAGAAAGGCAGGGTTGCCAACCCTACCGAAAAAAACAGGATTTTCCAGGGTTTCAAGTGAAATCCCAGGCACCCAGAAATGTGCTTAAAATCCTGCATTTCTCATAGATTGAATAATAGTATTATCAGCAAAGGAAAACACCGAATTAGCAAAACTACAAAATTTTTGCTTAGTCACGGGTATGAAATCTGGAATGCAACCCAGATCTATGCCTTTGATCGGGCTTATCCCACGAACTGTCAATAGTAACTTCCCAGAATGTCAAGCCTATTTTGTAACTTTTCATATACGTTACAAAAAGTCACTTTGTGTTATTATTTGAAGCAGTATCAATACAAAACCTATACTTTTTAGAAAGATGAGTGAATGTAGAAAACGATTATGGTGTTCTCGACATGATTCCATTGACCTTGAATTTCAGTTGACTTGACATTCACATATCCTTTCAAAATGCACCTGTTGATTCCATACTTTGCAGTCTCATAACACAGGCAAAAATTCTTTTTAAAAAATCCAAGATAGCCAATCTATTCTAAATTCAATTTCCTTTCCAACCATATGCAATATTTCAAGCAATAATCAATTTTTAATTTTATATCAATTTATTTAGTCACACACCTGGAGTCTACTGGAAACAAAATGTCAGCAACAGAACACACAACAATACCATGTCATTTCTTTTTTTTTTTAATTTTGTTTTGTAATAAAAGCACTTGTATAGGCTCAGAATGTGTATCTGAAATGTTCTTGGCACTAAATGGTTTCCTAACAGTTAAACTGAAAGGAAATCCCAGAGTTTCAGCTCCTGGAGCAGTTGCATTTTCCCAGTCCTCATTGTTTTCAAAAAATTGTCCACCGTCAAGGTCCTCATCACTACTTATTAACTAGTGTCTTTCACTGAGATGCGCTATCCCTGCACAATCATCTTGTTCGTCACTGGAGTAATTCCCTTGAAGTACACCAAATAAACCTTTCCTTGTTTTTCTCTTCAAACCCGATAACTTGGATTAGGGACTAGTGGGTCTAGCCATTTTTTCTCAGGAAAATCTGAAAACTTATAGTCCAACTTCGTAAACCTCTCACAGATCCAAAAACATGTACTAACTAACGGAAGAGATCTCCGGTTTTGGAGGAAGGAAAAAGTGTCTATTTACACGGAATATGGTAAAATTGAATATGGCTATCAATACGTTCACCGTATGTACTGGTTAACTTGTGGCCGATCTAATCGGCCTGAGCATTCTGGTGACAGTTCATCGGCCGATTTAATCGGCCCCATGTCACTTCGTGGGTTAACATTGCATTCGCTATCACAATCAACTAAGTTTTGCAGTACTCTTGCTGAGATTATGCATGCAACATGATACCCAAACAAGAACAATGGGCGTTTGTGTAATATTACAGCCATTTCGAGTAGCCAGTGATCATCAGGGTCACTTCAAGTTCTTCTGACTTCAAACGACAAAAGCCAACCAGCGTATTTATGGAACCAAACACTGCAAGCTTGACGTTACACAGAGACAAGAACTAGCACAGATTTCTCACTCTCCTACCCAACTTCTCTCTCCTTGGCATCACAACATGCCTGTTGAAGAAACATTGTATATTTTTTCCATTAGGCTGGGGGAGGAGGGGGGGGGGTACAGAAACAGGAAAGGGAACAAAGATATCGGTAATATTATGCCGTATACTAGATTGAATCGCAGATCCCGATCATTTTAGCAGCGGATTTTTCTTGATATGTAAAATCCCTGATTTATATCGAAAATCCAAGATTTGTTTAGAGAGAAATCCCTGATTTGGCCATGAGGGGTTGGCAACCTTCGAAAAGCTACCCTGATGGTGCTGTGAAACAAAATCTTGGTCATTTAAGGGAATTCACTCTAGAATAATAATTTGTTTATGCTGCAAACATAGTTGTAATCCTTTTGTGGGAAAAAAATCCTGAAGTCAGAATTGCAAGGGCTGTGATAACAGCCATCAGTGAATTGATCATAATAATGCTAAAAATGAAATCTCAAAGAGCAGCAATTTTTTTTCCTTTTTTTTTTGAAAGATTTAAAAATTAAAAAAAACATTGCGCGAGGGTAAGAGATTATATATATCTTTTAATGACATTAATCAGATATTGGCTTAACTTAATTCTCTTTCCCATTCGAGTACCCTGTTTATGAAATGATAAATTATTTGTTGCTGGTGTGATATTTGGGAATATTCATACATATCCTGTGATTTTATTTATTCTAAAAGAAGGTAATTATATATTTAATAAAAAGGCTTATACTATACATTATTCGTAAGTTGTTCTATGCTTGGTTGACATACTCAAGTGATGTAATAAATTTCTTAGCAGTCGCTACCACCCTACATTCCATCAAATGCATCCACTGCAACAAGTGTAGCACAGTTAGAGCATTCTGTATCCTATAAATCTCTTTGATTTGGCATGGGTGGAAAACTTCATAAAAATTTTATGGTATGTCCTTTTGTCAGCAATGTAGTGCGGTCAACAGCTAGCATGATTTAGAACTGACTTACTTCCTTTAGTATGGTCAGTTTTGAAAAAATCTTTAGTTTTACAATGAAAACTGGAAAAATCAGACAAGAACACAGAGAAATTGAGCATGAAATGTTTTAGTATTGATAATATAATATATGCGGTATAATAAATGCTTGATAACAATACTGTATATATCAAATAAAATGTAAATGGGGAAGTTGAAGTCTGAGACTTCTTAAACATTGGGATTATGGTGATTAGCATGACATTTTGATGAAGTGGTTGTTGCTGGAAATAGTGCTTATGAAAGTTCCTCTCTATTGTTATGTAACTGATAGTAGTCTTTCATAACAAAAAACACTTAACAATAGTGTGTTTGCAAATGATTGAATTTTGCTTTAATATTTTCTTTGAAATGAGGGTTTCTTCCAGGTGTTCCAATCTTTCAATTTTTATTTTCCTTTCGCATATCCTCCTTCCTCTTTTTTACTTTTTTTTTTTTTCCCTAAAACTCTTTCTCTCCCAGTTACCGAAAGACATCATTTTTCAAACCTCAAAAAGTAGCATGCTGGTTTTGAAATAACAAATGAGAATACAATCAGGGAAGGAAGGCAAAAAGGAACACATCAGATTTTGAGGAAATGATTGATCTTTGAAGTGCCGGAACATTCAGATAAAGTATCTATTTTCCTTCTGTTGGCAGTGATGGAGGAAGACCTGGTATACATGAATGATAGCAGTAAAAGTGAACGGTCAAAAACTGTGTGGTTTTGGAATTAAAGTAAAATAATACAAGACCTCCTATACCCCTGGGAAAGAAAGAGTTATTGAGGACAAGTCAACATAATAATGTATATTTGTAAACACATGTATTTGCATGACAAGCTGTTGCCAAGTGATTTACATACTATATTAGTGAGTTAAAATAATGTTGTATTGTTGCTTCCTGTTTTGTTCTTAAGTATTGTTACTGTTAGCTATCATCCATTTCTGAAATCATCCCATCAAGCTTTAAAACACCTAGACATGGTACCTACTAACATTGTCTGTAGAAACATCAGATATGGTAGAAATTTACGAAAAGGCTGTATTTTATTTTTAATATTTGGAAAACAAATACATACATACTGCTGATAGTGGGATGTCAAGGAATATGTATCAATATATCACAGTAAATTACAATAGCTCAGTGTTTACCAGTAAGAAAACCTTAACAGCTGTTTCATTTTCATCTCAAGCTTTGCTAAAAATGTTGCCTATCCAAAATAAAAGTTGCAAGTTTGGACATTATGTAATATCAATGCATGGCAAACTTATCATCTGACACGCATTTGGGTCTTTTTCATCAAATCTGATGAATTTTTAGGGTATTTCATACATGTTAAAAATGTGCAACCTCTGCAATTGTAGTACACTCTAAAACAGTTTAGAAAACGCTTAAAACGAAACTTGTGTTATTAAAAAAGAAACTTTGGGAACGTTTTTTTTTTTTGCCGTGTAATTTTTATGCTTACAATGAAATAAAACTATGGGCTGATACGAAAACTACGCTTATAACGAACTGTTTTCGTTTCCCTGATCGCACTTTTCTTTCATATAATGCATAACCAAGACCAAGCTCAGGTACTGAACCAGTTTCTTCCAACAAACAAATCATTCCTGAGCACGTTGAGTACCGGCCCCGCTAAGTACTGCCCAGCAGTATGACACAACAAGCCCCGACAAAGAAATCATCCATGAACGCGTCAAGTACCGGCGCCCACAATGTGCTGTACTGCCCAGCAGTATGACACAAGAAAGGTAAGGCCTGAGGCGCAAGTGTGTAGAAATCATGCACCTACCGTTTCCCGTTCCACACCTCACCCGTCCTCACCCGTCACTCGTGGTGTACTGTGAGAGGGTGTCACGTATTACATGCATATATGAGGCTATTACAATTTCGTCGTTATTTATAGCCACATAACCACGGTATCAGAGAATTCAGCCGAGATAACTACCCCCTAGGAGGTTGAAAGGCTCTGGTATATCATAAATCGTATCAGAGGATGGCTTGGCCTTTGTCTTTTCAGTCATACACTATACACACTTCCACTTGCTGACATTCGGTCAGTCAAACCGGTTGTGCTTGTCAGTGTTTCTTGAAAGCCAGTTTTGAGAAATTGATAGGCATTCTTCAGTTTCATATTGAAATTGTGAGCTTGAGATTGACCAAAAAGCTATTTTTGGCAATCAATGATGAATTCATGGAAACTAAACATGTTAACCCAAGAAATGCAACGGTGCTATATATACCACAGGTGACTCACTGCTCAATAGTGCTATGGTAGTATTTATACGCACCGGTTGACTCCTCAGTGATATTTCTTGCCATTCGCTGAGACTTTTTTAAAAACGGTTTATCTATCCCAATTTTGTCAAACTAACGTTAAATGAAAGGCATGGGTGCAGCTCATTTTACAATCTTTCAACACGCACTGGAAATATTAGTTGGTAGGAGTATGAGACAGCCCTTACTGCTCAATGATGAACTCCTGTTATACGGAAAGGAAGAATAGAAATCAAAGGCATGTGGTCTACTCAAGTCCTCACAAGTACCTTGTAAGTCTACAATCCAACATAAATAATAATGCCGGAGGGGAATATCAAATAGTCTTTGTTATTCCATATTGAATAATGCTAGACACCCCTGACCACGCGGCCCTCTTAACAAGTTGCGCATTGACCAACAATCAAACCGCCGAGAGTAAAAGTGAGCTATAATTATGCATATATGAAAGATAAAGCAATCTATTTATCTTTTCATCTACATACCAGATAGCTCACTTGTGCTCTCATTCTATGCCCTTATTTGACTAGTTGTGCATATTTCTTTGTAGATACGTGAGCCGAAGTCAAACGCTGGCCGGTCTGATCAAAGAATGATCGAAATCCATGTGGCTAAAGGGGTGATAGCTTACAGAATCTTATTGAGAATCTACAACATGAACGTCAATACACCCCTTCATGAAATCGCTTGGTCCATGGAGTTATGCTAGGGTTATGGATGAATGTGTAACAGAATGGTCTGTTTGCAGGGGATGACAAACTTGACACCCCTATGTAATTGACATGTACTTGTAAGCATAACTCATCTGCCGATGGCAAGTTTCAAGTATTATGTGTCAAAAAAGGGTGGAGTTAGGGGAGGGATTTGAGGAAGCACATAGTCAGCCAGAGGTTCGATGTAGGTCTGCATTGTGCTATTTAGAAGGCTGGGTGGAGTCAATGGTCATAAGTCAAAAGCGAAACAAAGCACCATCGTAGGGCGCCCAGATTGGCAGGCGGCAACTCGCTGCAGAGAGCTCTGTGGGCTTCGTGGCTGGTTCGCAGGTCTAGAGTTAAAACGTAGGAAAACGTTTATTGCTGCGGTTCAAAAGGACACTGATTCGTGAAGTTGATGAAAGTTGAATGAAAAAGTGGGACATCTGCAGAAACTCCAAACTCCACTTTGGCTACAATCTTGAAGAATTTTTAAAAAAAAAAAAAAGCCGAAAAATAACAGACGACATAACAGCTATATAACCACACATTTTATATGTATGCACAGCTATAACAAGAACAACAAAAATGAAAATGAAGTGGCCTTTAGACATAAGGTAGTGATGCAGTAGCATGGTTCTTCAATCAGGGGAGGTAATTCGGTAATTAAACAGTATATATTTTGCTTTTTAATCTCCAGTGGAAAGTTATCTCACTAATTAAACTTGCATCCCAGTTTCAAGGTAGCCTCTTCGGATAATAATAGGCACTTCAACTATCGCGCGTGGCTCCTGCGTAAAACTGCTGTGCCACTGCCAGTAGATGCTTGTGACCGAGCGCGGTGCCGACTGGGCAGGTCGTGTTGGAAAACTCGCGATATTTGTTTCGTATTTAGTCGTTCTTTCAAAGGAAGTTTGTGTTTTAAAAGAAGAAGAGTTCCGCTTCAAAATGGCGTTCGAGCGATTCGTGAGAAGCTGATAGATCGGGAGATATTCATGTTTAAAATTTAGGTTACTTTGAACTGTATGTACAGAAAAACTTTTGAATGTGCGCTCTTTAAACTTTATGTCCCCGTAGAATGTCCATTTTCCTATTATGTTTAAATCATTTGTTTTTATCCATGCCCGCTGGAGTGATGGTATGCGCACTTCACAACCCCTATCTTTTTGTGCTTGTTGCGGGCCGCCCCGGTGACCGCGTTGTCTATTTTTAGAAATTGAGGCTGACCTGAATTCCAAACCTCACTTAGCTTTATTGTTTGGTATTCAGCTCTAAATAATAAACGGCATTTGGGATGCTATGGAATGATTGTGGACAAAATTTCTAAATCTAGAATATTTTAGAACTTTTAAAACTGAATTTGATGAGGTGTATTTTCTTTGTTGCCGTAGATCTAAAGATAGCAATATTCTAACTGAACATTCTCGTAGTGCACAGTGGCTGCCTTGTTGTAGCAGCGAAAGTCATACATGAAGAAGAAAGCTTTTAACTTCATAGATAAGACTGAATTGGAATTAATTATGCTTCCTTGTAGCCCCTCACCTCCTCCCCAGAACATTTTTTTTTTTTTCTTTTTTGATCTTAGATTTAGAGAGATCTAGTCATCTACTTGTAGCTGGATGTAGATCTAGATCTAAGCTAAGAGTACGACTAAGAAGGCCAGTGCTCGTATGTGTGGGATAGATCTCGTTAAATCTAACTTAAAGCTGATACATGTACTAAGAAAGCAATCCTCTGGTTTACAACTTGTACAAATTATCACATTGCATCCTTTCTTGGGGGGAAAAACGGGCATTTTGATATTTCCTTGATGTAAATAGGGATAGAACTTTTGAAATAGCCTATTAAACTTTTTGCTACATCGGCATGAACATTTTTCACCCAAGATATTTTTTGCTACATCTCCTCGACAACAGTAACAGCTGTATAATACTGATGTGTCTTTTGCCTGTTGAAATAGATTTTAGGAATCAAAAAGGGCATTGAGGTCTTTATATTAATCGGTCCATAACTTTTTGAATACCGTTATTCACTTTTTGCAATGTCAGCATGTCGCTCATAGTTTATTTTGGTAAATATTCTGCATAATATTAGTAGCCACAATATTCTTGTGAGTCCTTCATTTGTTGAAATTGCTGCTAGGAATTAAGATGGAAATTGTGTGGGTTGGTTTATGTAAATCGGTCCATAACTTTCTGATATATTCAAATTTCGCTCAGTCGGGGAGGAAAATTTTTCCACCGAGATGTTCATTTTTTTCAATAAACATCTATCAAAATATTAAAAGCTATAATGTCTATGTGTCTTTTGACTTTTTAAATTGATTATAGGGATTAATATGAACATTTTGGTGTTTGGTTTATGTAAATTGGCCCATAACTTTTAGAAATATTCAGTTTTTTCTTGTTCATTATCCAGGAGTGGTCACACACATCCTACATAAAAAAGGAGTCCTTTTTTCTCAAAAATTGCATATGAAAAAATGGTATAACTTCTGATCAAATAAAATAAAGATATTTTAAAAATTTAAAAAGCACAATCAACAGCTCACCAAGCTCTTGTCTATTAATGCATTTTTCAATAGTTAATTTAGTATTTGAAATTTTTACAAAAATGCCTGGATATAACAAACTAGCAATAGAACGAAATGATTTCCATTCCCCACAAATTTCATTTTAACCGTTTTAGAGTGTAGCTTATAATTTTTTTGACTCTGCATAAACAGCATAGTTATAGTATCAAAACAGTGCAAAATCAGTAAGCAAATGACTCTTAACTCACTGAACCCTGATCTTATGCGGCCAAGTCAACTTCAGTATAGTAGGTGTTTTTAGCTGTTTTCAATTATTCTCTGAAGTTAGAAAAGTTAGATATTGCCT
Organism: Peronia peronii; assembly: GCA_039654565.1. NCBI lineage: Eukaryota > Metazoa > Mollusca > Gastropoda > Systellommatophora > Onchidiidae > Peronia > Peronia peronii. Next base: position 1,868,637 of record JBCEWB010000009.1, on the reverse strand, counting down.
CAATTTTTTTTTTGCACACACACACATATTCAATAAGAATTTCAGCATGTGCTTGTTTCAGTGTTTTCCGCGTTTATATTTTAAAAAAAAAATAATTTTGTTCTCTGTGTCTGATTAAAAGAAAAAGCATAACTTCTTGAATTTTTTGACAAGAATGAAAACAGAGAACTAGATCGATGGTATAGATCTACTAATAATAAAAAGACAAAATGCCAAAAAAAAAAATTGTTCATCTTCTTTTCTGTAGTATCTTATCATGTTCACAAAATACATTCACACAATGACATTCAGTAGTAGACCTAAAATAAAATCAGAGAGGGAATTGGATTATAATGATGAATAAGATTGGGAGAGTACTGATTGATAATTCCTCAGAACCCCCTTTTGTCACTATAAATAGTTCTCAAGTGAAAATCTTTTGCATTTTTTGGAAGGAAAATGGTTTTGCTTTTAGTTCTTACTATTAGAAATTCATAGATTGCTTTTCTTCTCACATTGACTAGAGTGGATGTCAGGGCTTAGCCCATGTGTATCGCATGCTGAATATAATTGACATTAGGGTTCTGTGAGTTAATGAAGATAATTAAATGTGGCTAATAAATCAGTGTTTACAATATCAGTATTGACAGTTTGCAGCATGTTTGTTATTAAAAACTGTCCAATCTCAAAGTATACTGTTGAATATGATATTATTTGACTGTGAAAATGTTTCAACTATGCATGAGACTATTTTTATCTGTATGTTTTTAGATCTAGCAGATGTATTAATCAATAGTCCTTTATGTCCGTCTCAGCTTTTGCCAGTTCATGGTTTTGTTGTTTTTTTTTACTTATTTGGTGGTAATTAAAATTTCATTTTATTTTCATAACTCTAATATTTACCAAGATTTGAAACTGCCTAGACTTGTATGAACTTCCTAATCTTGTTCATTTTTTGTGTGCCCATTCTCATATTCTGTTTGTTGGGTTGTCAGTTCGTGTTTGTCACCACACAGTACCACTTCTGATGACCAAGATAGATTATGTCATCACAATTTCTTTTCTTTTTTTTTTTTTAAACAATTCACAGTCCTATATCGATGTCATGCCTCAGTGTTTGCATGTTTCAGCCAGTCACTTAGCACATTAATCCTTGCATGTGTTGATGTATCTGAAGTGTTAATATCTAGGATAACAAACCGTTCAGCGTTTTGCTGCTTTTTCTCCCCATAATGCGCCAGTGTGTTGTGCAAACGTTAACTGTTCGCAGTACTTCACACAAAGACACCAAGCAATTAGAAGCAATGGTTTTTATTGTTTTTTCTCTAGGTAACATGGGCCTCCAGACACAGCAGCCACCACCACCACCCCAGCAACCTGTGTCAACCTCCGCAGCTCCCTGGCAGCAGCAGCCTCCTCAGATGGCACCTCCACCTCCACCTGTCTCCCTTGCCCCATGGCAGCAACAACAGCCTCCCCCTCCTCCAGCTGTCATGTCCATGTCAGCTCCCCCACCCCCAGGTCCTGTCCAGCCTCCTGGCCTTGTCAGCACAGCTGTTCCTCCACCACCCCCACAGTCCACAGCAGCCCCACAGTTCAACACATTTGCTCCACCCCCTCCACCCCCCATGGGTTATGGTAACCAGCGGATGGCTGGCATCAATCCCATGATGATGACAGGACCACCTCCGCCCCCACCTCCTAGCTAGGAATTTATGCACAAACCCCAAGCATGGTCATACAGCTTCACATCATCGTCATCATCACACAATTCAAGAGTGAAAGACACATTTTTGTCCATAGTTTATTCAGGTGTACAATGTAAATTATTGTAATTGGTAACAATTTATTTTTACATGCAGCAGTTTTCTAAAAGCTTTACACCCATTCCTTTAAATTTTACTGGAAGACCCATTTTTGTTTTCTTCACCCAGCCGTGAAATGTCGTTGAAAGAAGATGATTAGGATACATTTTATTTCCTTTTCTTTTGCTGTAACTTAAAATCTGGGTCACATTTTAATGTGAACAGTTAATTTATTAAATAAAATAATTCATTATCTATCATTGTCTCAGTAATGGTACTGTTATGGACATGTTCTTTCTTGTTGCTGTTGTTTCTTGTTCAGTGGTCACTTTATGTTTAGACTTTTCCAAATTTTTATTTTGGCGTAGGCCCAACTGATTTATTTTACAATAAAATATTATTCACAGTGAAAAACTTCTGAAATTGTACTATGTGTGTTTTTTAATTTTTTTTTTTTTCAAGCCAAGCCTAATTGAAGCTGCACCACCATTCATTTTGCTTTTCACTTTAGCATATGAAGTAAGACTGACTCGTATGAAAGGATGTTGCATTACATCTGAAATATTTTTTGAAATTCTTTTCAATCCACTATGTAAATTATCTGTTCTTAAATGCCTAGATGGTAGCCACAGGCGCAATATGTAAAAGGATAATTCAAGAACATCCCTTTTGATGTGAGATGATTGGAAAATTTTGTGAATTTTTTTTTTTCTCATGTTCATGTGTTAGAGTGTGGTGTGTTTTTGTAATCATTTTACTGATGCGGTCTCACTTTTTCCTCATTTATTTGTCTCTCCATTTAGTTGTTCATTGTGTTACCTGCAGGAGACGTATCTGAAAATTGTTTTTTTGTGAAGGGTCAAAGGGGGAGCGGAACCCAGAGGTGTAAGAGATTGGAAAAAAAAGTATTGTGCATTAGAGAGCAGCATTGGCATTGAATCCCTATATTCTGACTACATTGATAAATGATTGTTGTATGAGAGTGAGCTGTGGAGCTGGAACATGCATAAAGTTTGGCAGTCGACTGAAAAGAGAAGTCCAGTAAAAATCTCATACAGACTAGAAAGATGTCTGAAATTGTTCAACACACTTGATTATCAAGACTACTGCTTTTTTTATTTTTTATAAATAGCAAAATAATACATTTTTCATGGGGGGGGGGGGGGGGGGGGGGGGGGGGGGGGGGGGGGGGG